>CAUJNA010001008.1:95000-120778 GCA_963377175.1 Effrenium voratum | reverse complement strand
GCTCGCTCTACACCCATCTGAAACAAGTCTGAGACACAGTGTTACAACACGATCTGAGTAGACCGTGGTCAGCTGTTCGGATGTTCATGCGCCCTTTTGTTTGGGCCGAGTGTGCTCAGCATATTCATGTCAACGTGCTTCCAGGCTGCTTCCAAATAAGTAGGGCCAACCCCAAGAGGCTACAGCTTCTGAAGAGAGGGTTCGTCCTAGAAACACATTGGCACCGTTTGTTCGGGTCAGGTGTGCGGCAAAAATGACAATTTTGGCGCACCTGGAACGCCGGAATGTTCACATGGAGCCGCGCACGTGGCGGTTGCCGCATGTCATGAGCGTCCACCGCGCCAGTCTTGCTCGCCGGCATATCACGAGCGTCCACCGCGCCAGTCTCGCTCGCGGGCGGTTTCCGCATGTCACGAGCGTCCACCGCGCCAGTCTCGTTCGCAGGCGGTTTCCGCATGTCACTAGCGTCCACCGCGCCAGTCTCGCTCGCGGGCGGCTTCCGCATGCCACGAGCGTCCACCGTGCCAGTCTCGCTCGCGGGCGGTTTCCGCATGTCACAAGCGTCCACCTCGCCAGTCTCGCTCGCGGGCGGTTTCCGCATGTCACGAGCGTCCACCGCGCCAGTCTCGCTCGCGGGCGGTTTCCGCATGTCACGAGCGTCCACCGCGACAGACTCGCTCGCGGGCGGTTTCCGCATGTCACGAGCGTTCGCCGCGCCAGTCTCGCTTGCGGGCGGTTTCCGCATGTCACGAGCGTCCACCGCGCCAGTCTCGCTCGCGGGCGGTTTCCGCATGTCACGAGCGTCCACCGCGCCAGTCTCGCTCGCGAGCGGTTTCCGCATGTCACGAGCGTCCACCGCGCCAGTCTCGCTCGCGGGCGGTTTCCGCATGTCACGAGCGTCCACCGCGCCAGTCTCGCTCACGGGCGATTTCCGCATGTCACGAGCGTCCACCGTGCCAGTCTCGCCCACTGGCGGGTTCCGCCTGTCACGAGCGTCTACCGCGCCAGTCTCGCTCGCGGGCGGCTTCCGCATGTCACGAGCGTCCACCACGACAGTCTTGCTTGCGGGCGGTTTCCGCATGTCACAAGCGTCCACCGCGCCAGTCTCGCTCGCGGGCGGTTTCCGCATGTCACGAGCGTCCACCGCGCCAGTCTCGCTCGCGGGCGGTTTCCGCATGTCACGAGCGTCCACCGCGCCAGTCTCGCTCGCGGGCGGTTTCCGCATGTCACGAGCGTCCACCGCGCCAGTCTCGCTCGCGGGCGGTGTCCGCATGTCACGAGCGTCCACCGCGCCAGTCTCGCTCGCGGGCGGTTTCCGCATGTCACGAGCGTCCACCGCGCCAGTCTCGCTCGCGGGCGGTTTCCGCATGTCACGAGCGTCCACCGCGCCAGTCTCGCTCGCGGGCGGTTTCCGCATGTCACGAGCGTCCACCGCGCCAGTCTCGCTCCCGGGCGGGTTCCGCATGTCACGAGCGTCCACCGCGCCAGTCTCGCTCGCGGGCGGTTTCCGCATGTCACGAGCGTCCACCCACCGGGTCCGGTTTTCCGCATGTCACGAGCGTCCACCGCGCCAGTCTCGCTCGATGTCACGAGCGTCCGCCAGTCTCGCTCTCGGGCGGTTTGCGAATGTCACGAGCGTCCGCCGCGCCAGTCTCGCTTGCGGGCCGTTTCCGCATGTCACGAGCGTCCACCGCGCCAGTCTCGCTCGCGGGCGGTTTCCGCATGTCACGAGCGTCCACCGCGCCAGTCTCGCTCGCGGGCGTTTTCCGCATGTCACGAGCCTCCACCGCGCCAGTCTCGCTCGCGGGCGGTTTCCGCATGCCCCGAGCGTCCACCGCGCCAGTCTCGCTCGCGGGCGGTTTCCGCGTGTCACGAGCGTCCACCGCGCCAGTCTCGCTCGCGAACAGTTTCCGCATGTCACAAGCGTCCACCGCGCCAGTCTCGCTCGCGGGCGGTTTCCGCATGTCACGAGCGTCCACCGCGCCAGTCTCGCTCGCGGGCGGTTTCCGCATGTCACGAGCGTCCACCGCGCCAGTCTCGCTCGCGGGCGGTTTCCGCATGTCACGAGCGTCCACCGCGCCAGTCTCGCTCGCGGGCGGTTCCCGCATGTCACGAGCGTCCATCGCGCAAGTCTCGCTCGCGGGCGGTTTGCGCATGTCACGAGCGTCCACCGCGCCAGTCTCGCTTGCGGGCGGTTTCCGCATGTCACGAGCGTCCACCGCGCCAGTCTCGCTCGCGGGCGGTTTCCGCATGTCACGAGCGTCCACCGCGCCAGTCTCGCTCGCGGGCGGTTTCCGCATGACACGAGCGTCCACCGCGCCAGTCTCGCTCGCGTGCGGTTTCCGCATGTCACGAGCCTCCACCGCGCCAGTCTCGCTCGCGGGCGGTTTCCGCATGTCACGAGCGTCCACCGCGCCAGTCTCGCTCGCGGGCGGTTTCCGCATGTCACGAGCGTCCACCGCGCCAGTCTCGCTCGCGGGCGGTTTCCGCATGTCACGAGCGTCCCCCGCGCCAGTCTCGCTCGCGGGCGGTTTCCGCATGTCACGAGCGTCCACCGCGCCAGTCTCGCTCGCGGGCGGTTTCCGCATGTCACGAGCGTCCACCACGCCAGTCTCGCTCGCGGGCGGTTTCCGCATGTCACGAGCGTCCACCGCGCCAGTCTCGCTCGCTTGCGGGCGGTTTCCGCATGTCACGAGCGTCCACCGCGCCAGTCTCGCTCGCGGGCGGTTTCCGCATGTCACGAGCGTCCACCGCGCCAGTCTCGCTCGCGGGCGGTTTCCGCATGTCACGAGCGTCCACCGCGCCAGTCTCGCTCGCGGGCGGTTTCCGCATGTCACGAGCGTCCACCGCGCCAGTCTCGCTCGCGGGCGGTTTCCGCATGTCACGGGCGTCCATCGCGCCAGTCTCGCTCGCGGGCGGTTTCCGCATGTCACGAGCGTCCACCGCGCCAGTCTCGCTCGCGGGCGGTTTCCAGCCAGCCTCGCGCGCCCAGTCTGCACCACACCGCCGTCCCCGCAGCCAGCCAGTCTCGCTCGCGGGCGGTTTCCAGCCACGCCCAGTGCGCGTGCCCCCAGCCAGCCAGTCTCGCTCGCAGCCAGCCTCGCGCACCCAGTCTGCACCACACCGCCGTCCCCCCAGCCAGCCCCACACCGCCGTCCAGCCAGCCTCGTACGCCCGGTCTGCACCCCCAGCCGGCATCGCACGACCGGTCTGCAGCACAACGAAATGGAAATCCCTTCTTATCTCCGTCGTCACAGCTTGTATCGCTCCCAGGCACCTTAAGAGAAAACCTAAAGCAGAACCCAAGCATCAGAGATGCTTTTGGGAAAAACAAAACCCAATTCGACTAGGCGGCTCCTTTTCTCCGAGGAATCACCATTTTGCTGAGGTAGAACATGGGGGTTGAACCACCGACTTTCACAATCCTTTTCATTCCCTCTGAGAAAAATGTCTGGTCAAAAATGCGTACCCAAAATGGAACCCTGATAAATGGAACCAAAGACTAAAACCTGCGGTCCCCTGGGTTTATTTTGACTCATACCCAACCCGAACCGCGCCTCAAGATGGGATTGTTGGGCCCGTTGCCAGCCAACAGCTGCCGCACCTGCCGGTCGCATGACTGATGGCTCTATGGCTCTGTCCGTTGGGCGTACCCTTTCAAGCAGCAATCTTTCCCCTTGGTCCTCCCTCCCACCTTTATAAAGACTCCATAACTTTGGGAGGCTGGGGTAAGATCAAGGCCAAAGGAAACACCAAGGTTTTTCCCCAACAGCTGAAAGCTTTGGGGTCTCAGCCTAGATAGGCTCCGGGGTGGTCCAGGGTTCCACCAGCGTTCCACGAGGTTCTGCGAGGACTGCGGGGTGGTGAGAGCACTAAAAAGAGCACCGCATGCTGTTGGGGATATCACCTGAGCTTATTTTTGGGGGTGAGGGCTTCCATCAGAGAAAAGAATCCACCTGCGCACTCCTCTTCGCTGTGGTCCAAGCCTTGGCGACTGTGAAGCCCGCCGGGAGGTTGGCGGAAAACACGGAGCGTGTCGGGCAGGGTGGCGAGCCTGGCTCGGAAAAACCCGGCCGAATCTCATGGAGCAATCATAAGCCGAACGAGGCTCGCCCAATATGCAAATCCAGCTCCCAAAACGAAACGCATGGGCCCGCGCTTGGTATTTAAGATATGAGCAATGAGTTGTTGCTCGCGCGGCGCAGTTATTGCGGTGCTCGCTCCCGATTAAAGTTTGTCTAGAGGCAGCATGACATGTAATGTGCATACATCTGTGTATGGTTCATCATCCATGTAGTGCTAATTACTCGGTGCACCAAGCAATTTAATGGCCCTGAAATCGTAGGAAGTTGAATTGCCGCAAGACGCAACAATGTTCTGTTCTTGAATTTTGGAGCCCTCCAACAGCAAAGATATGGGTGTCTCTTTTGCTTGAGCGAGTCACTTCGGCCCTGAGACTTGTCCCCCTTCCGGTCGATCGCCTGACTTGGCCCGCATCTCCTCGAGCAGGGGCTCCGACCCAGGGAGGGGCACAGGGCGGCCTCCACCTGGATGGGACCATGTGGCCATGGGTCAAAAGCCCGGTTAGCCCCCAAGTGAACATCCCCATCCAACCACTAAAATAGGTTCTAAAATGGGTGGTGCACCTATCCCAAAATGGTACCATTGGTTTTGACCAGCCATGTGTCTACGTCACTGTCTCAGTTTTTGCTGACTCTTCTGCCATCTTTGTTGCCTTTCCACTCGAAACCCAATAGATATCCGCGGCAAGCCACTCGCAGCTCGCGGACCTTGGGAGGCCTGCCACAGCTGCTGCAGCACCTGCGCTGGCCTCGGAACGCATGGAGAAAAACTGCGGCAATGGGAAACAACGCACCGCCCTCTCACAAGGCCCCCACCCAGCAGCTCCAAACCTAAGCAACGGCGGCAACAAGAAACCCCAGCCAAAAGAGCTCCTTCAACCTTTCTCTCATGTCCACCACTCGGGACAACAGGCTGAGCTTCATGTGGATTTTAAATGCTCTGCTTCTAGTTGCTGGTTCTTCCTCCACCATCGGCTTTCACCGGAGCCTCGAATCGAATCTTTGGGCCCGGCTGCAGCCTCAGCCGCCCGGGCGGGCGGGCAAGCTCCAACTCGGCCTAGGAGTTGAAGCGGCCAACTTTTGGAGGCCAAAAGTTGGAGCCATCTCGATATGGCAGTGCCACCCTTTGTGAGCAGTTCACGCAATGAAAACCGAGAAAGAAACCCAGAGCCTTTCCTTCCTGTGAAGCCAGCCCTCTCAACGTACGCCTCTCACAGCTGGACTCTCGCTGGCCTCATAGAGGTTGTAGCTGGGCCGGCCATTCCTGAATTGTCAAAGTGAATTCGTGGCTCGCAAGATCTCTATGGCCAGTGCCCAGTTCACTTTGCAGAAAGCTCAATGATGCTCAATATTTCAATATGCCCAACAGAGTAGAATGCAGACCTGCGCGTCTCTTGCGCTGCAACACTCAAAGGTGTTCTCAGCTGGAAAAAACAGTCATGTTTCAGATCTCACGACATGGAGGTGCACGCAGCCCTTTTCCAGCTTTCCAAGAGGAAAGTCGTCTTTCTACAGGTGCACTTCCATGCTGCTCGGTGGGAGGGTAAATCTGAAGAGTGCTGACCGAGCTCCGACCAAATGGCTCATGCGCTCGGCTCTCAGAGTCTCAGGCGCGGGCGTGGTCTTGGACGCGGAGCTGGTGGAGGGGTCACAAAGCAAAACGCCTGAGACTCTCGTGGAGGGTTCCTTTCTTGGGACCCAGCCAAAAAAAGAGCACGATTGATCCGTGCACCTTCACTCAAACTGGCCCCGGAGTGGTAGCTTAAAGGGAACAGCCCCAGTGTCTGACTTTGATACCAAGAAGCAGCTAGTGACCCCAGCTATGCACCAAACCTGGGCAAGCAAAGGGTCAAAAGATCGGGACATGGAAATGGGCGCACATGAAACTGGGAAGCTCTCAAACAGGTTCAGAGGTCCACCTGCAACGCGAGATACCGAGGCCTCCAACCAACAAGGGCTCCAACCAACCAACAAGGGCTCCAACCAACCAACAAGGGCTCCAACCAACAAACCACCCGTCAATGGATTTGTCCCTTCCCTTTGGTTTTCTTAACAGCTCTGCAAGAATGTGTCTGAAAGAAAGGGGCACCCCGTGCTGGCCGTTTCCTGATAGCTGCCCTTTAAAACAATCCAAAGGGGGGTTGCCCCCATTCAAACCCTACGCTTGAACAAAAGCAGAAGCTACATGACAGCACCAGCTTTGAACGGCCAAGACCTGGCTGTTGAGATACCACCAAAAAGCACCAAGTGCCCACGGGTCCGTCTTTTTGGAGCTTGTACCCCTTTCTTGGTCATTTCAAAGGGAAGCAAGGAGGAAAATCCAGCCATTTTGGTGGGCCCCCCAATAAACACACACTGGTCCGTTGCTTCCACCCCACCCCGCGACCTGTTTTTCTGCCGCAGC
This sequence comes from Effrenium voratum, assembly GCA_963377175.1. Lineage (NCBI taxonomy): Eukaryota > Dinophyceae > Suessiales > Symbiodiniaceae > Effrenium > Effrenium voratum. The sequence goes on along the minus strand of CAUJNA010001008.1, from coordinate 114,292 downwards.
CGTGGCCCCAAACGCGACACCTCGCTCCAGGGCATCAGCTCCGTGCCCCGCTCCTGCGAAGCTTCGCCAGCGAGTGTTCAAAAACTGGTTTGGTACTCAAACCAAAAAGGGAAAAAAACAATGTGAGTTTTAGTTGCCGCTCGGTTCGAAGTTCGACTCCTCCGTTTCTCAAACCAATGCTCCTTGTTCTGCTTGTTTCTTGAGGGGAAGCCAGAAAGGAAGCCCTTGCCATTGTAGGATGGATATGTTGAGATGCGCGGACATCAGGATTCCAGAGTTCGATGGAGATGCATGTCCACAAGCAATTTGGAGCCGGTTCCCCAATAAAACTCATAACCATATAGGTTTGCAGCAAAATTAATCCCCCGAAAATGGCAAGGGTGTTCTTATGTTCCCTGTAAATATCATCCCCGATTTTGAGACAGACCCTTATGAGGTTTCCCCCAAGAGGACAACTCGTCCTCTGGTTTCATGTGGAAAACACTGTAAAGAATTCCCCGCGTCCCCGTATATGGGTTGGGTCAAACATAGGGTCCCCGACGAACATAGTGGTCTTCCTTCCAACCCCGAAAAGAGTGCCGTCAAACAACCACACACACACAAACACACATGACCCAGGAAGATGATAACATGGGGTTGTCACGCAATGTCTTCCCCAAAAGGGAAGGGCACAAATCCATCTCATATAGCCCTAGGGAATTGCTCTCTATATCCTCAACCCATGCAAATACAGGAACCTCCGTCTTCAAAGGGTTCCTTCTCTTTGTCCAACAGCCGCATGATTCCAGTAAACCAAGACCTCCAGCGGCCAGTGGCGCAAAGAGGGCACCCTTTGCTTTGGCACTTGAGTTCAAAGGAAACAAGTGCACTTATGCGCTTGTGTTAAAGGAAAACACGTCCGGCAAAACAGAAAACCATTGCACCACCGGGGGTCAAAGCGGCCACGTCATCCCCCGCTCCGCAAAGTAGCCCTGGTTGCCGCTGTTGCTCTGCAAGGAGAAGCCCGCATCCTCAGGATGCCCGAAGCAGCTTCCGTGTCCCGTTGAGAAAGACACCCCAAAAGGAGGCCAAGCAAAAAATACCTAGTGATGTTCAATTGGGCCTGCTTTTTCAGGCTACACTTTCTACGGCTGGCTCAAAGCCAAAAGGAACGCCGATTATTTTGGGACCAATCCCTGGATTCTCGGCAGCGTCGCGTGTGCTTTGCTCAGTGGCCAACGGGAGATTCCCTAAAAAACCACCAGTTGAATCGGTTTTTAGGGGTCAACATTCCCTCAGAATCAGCAAGTGAAACTTGCTGCAAAACATCACTCCCCCTAGCTCACTGGGTGCAGAATCAGCCCCGAAACCTGCCCCCCCCACCGCCCTCAACCGGGACACCGGGCGCTCAACAACATCCGCCGGGGCCGCCAGGCGTCCGCGCCCTCTGAGGCTATACAGGCCACCACCTCAGTTGGTCTACCCACCCAACCCAGCCAGCCCCCAAATGAGTCACAATCAAAACCCAGTATCAAAATGGTCCACCCAGAGCCATGTAAAGAATCAAGAAGGCGGCCACAACTATTTCAGGTTGGGGTTTGTCCCTTACTAGCCTTCATATACCCGGGTTTTGATTGTGGCTCAAATGGGGATCCACCATTTTAGTGCCGGCTGTTCATTGTGACTCCTGTGTCAAAATGGGTTTCCCATATCCTTCAAACAATAACCAAAAGGGTGTCGAAAATCCATATTGACAAACTCCCTTCTTAAGGATCAGCTGCCCTACCGCTTCCTGCGAGGCCTTTCCCCTCGAACTGACTGGTTCTGACTGGTTCCTCGAGCTGGTCCTTGCTTCACTTCCCACCATTTGTTTATGCTACCAATATGCGTGTGTCTTTTCTTCGGGGACCCCCCAAAATGGCTGGATTTTCCTTTGGTTTCCCTTTAAACCCAACCCTAAAAGGGACCCTCAAAAAAAGACGGACCCAAATTGCATCTGAATCCACGGGGACTCGCTGGATTCTCAGCTTCCCGCCTCTCGCACTGTGCCGCCGGCGCTCGCAGTAGCCGCACCCTGGAGGAAAAACGGGGGAAGTGCTGCCATGTGGCAATGGGTCAAAACCCCGGTGCCCCGAAAAACACCCTGAAAGCCTTCTAGAAAAAGAACAGCGGAGTGAGAACCATCCCCAAAAAGGCATAGGTTTCGACCCACACCCATGTGACTTGACTCAAGAGGTCCCTCTCCCTTGCAGTGTCCACGCTGTGAGGGCTGACGAAGCGCCTCTGTCAAAACGGGAACAAGGTGAAACCCACAACTGGAATTTCCAGGAGTCCTCTCAGGATGCTTGATACATTCAAACATCGCCCCGCCTGAGAGCCACTCGTTTCAACATGGCGATCGGATGGCTATGATTACGCAACACAAAAAGGGGGACAAAAAGGGGACATAAAGTACACATGATACTCTGAAAAAACGTGTCCAAGCCAATGACCAAGACCCATACTACACCATGCCGTATCCATTCATATCCCACAATGTCTGTGTTTAGTGCGTGACAAGAACTCGACCCATGTTTCATGTCGGTTCCTTGTCCAAACTCGCCCCCAGTCCAAAAGTGGCAGAACCCCCCCCCCTCCCCGGCCCGCACAACAAAAGCAGGCGGCCCCCCAGTCCAACTCGCCCACCCAGTCCAAAAGTAGGGAAGAAAAACCTAGAGCCTCCCCCCCGCCCCCCCCAACAACCTCAGAAGGGGGGCCGTTTCGGCATGGCTCGCCTCCAGCAACTCCTCGAGCTCCCCCAAGTTAGTGCCCACTTGCGCCAGGCGCGCCTGCGAAGAGCAAGGCAGGAGAAACTTGGCCAAGGCTACCTCAAAGCTTCGGTGCCCCTATCACTTGGCAAACCGGTGGCCAAGACTCAAGGCTGTCAAACCGTGGAGCTGCCCGGGCCCATCCAAGTTGACAAACACAGAGACACGACACGTGTCTTTTCTTTCGCCCCCAGGCGCCGGCCAAAAGCCCAGCAAATTCGGGCATGCAGCTGACTGGAGCTCCGGCACGCTGACGGTCGAGCCAAAGCTCAGAGCATCCGCTTCTAGGTGGATGCGGGCCATGTGCCCAAATGCGCGGCACCTCGGCGCAAAGCACGGCAAATCCACTGCTTGTACAAGGCCCTGGCAGCTCGAGGCTGAGGAAGCCGCGCAATCGGCCAGCTTTGGCAACATGAAATCGCTGCTGTGAAAGAAGCGCAACTCTGCTGCACGCAGGTCTCCTGGCACCATTTCGAAATGCTGTGTCCACTTTGTGTACGTACGACGCAAACCCCTGCCTACGGCTGCTTGCCTTGAAATCTACCCAGGAAAAAGCGGGTATTTGGAGGGGGCACCTTTGGATCAGTCCTGCCAAACATCAACAACATCCGCGAGCATGTCGCCTTCCGGCCATAGACCCCTTTTGTGCACATCAAGACATGGAACACTCGTACAAACCCCTCACCTGCATCCGCCAAAGGCAGGTCACCGTTTGGCGCCAGTCGGAGCGAGAGCAAGCGTCCAGCACGGCACTGCAGCACAAGTGGTCCTGGGATGGGCGTCCTGTGGAAAAATACTCTCCTGTAGATTGACATAGAACCCAAAGGCAACCCTTTTGTAGAGGAATCTCATTTTGCAGGTTCCCATTGTTTACTTCCATCTTAATTTGCAGAGGAGTCAATAGCGGGAAAGCATGGCGGACTCAAAAATCGACAGCTTGCCAAGGCATAGCGTCATCATTTAGGTCGGATGTGGATACTGATTTGGCGCTGGAGAATGCTTGAGCCCCACCATCATCTTTAGAAAGCTCCCATCAAACCAAGACTGCCTTGGCAGACCGACAAAATCCAGGGGGGGGGGGGGGGGATTCTGGTCGTAAGAGGGATGTTTGATAGGAAAAAACAAAGTTGGAAACCTGTTGAACCCCCCTTTACCTCGGCCTTTGGCCTCGGCCTTGGGAAACTGGGGCTCACCTTCTTGGATGCTCAACCAACTTAGGTAGGTGATAACCATGGCTAGTGTTACTGGGGTTAGTCCCCGTGTAACCACTGTCATAACCTACACAGGGAGGTGGTGACAGGAAACAACGATACACGGCGTCCATGGCTTGTAATGGAATGACTAGAATTTAAACCCCTACTAAGTTACCATGTCCTTACAGAACTCTGGGCACTCTAGCTCCGGAACGGCTCCCTTCCAACCACGGGCAAAGTGACCTGAACTCCAACAAAAACGAGCTCCTAAGTGACCTGAACAAAATCAACCCCTGCAACATCCCAAAGTTCCGACAAATCCACCCCCGCAGCCAGCCGGCTCCTGCCGCAGCCCGCGGCTCCGCAGCATCCGCAGCACCTCCGCCGCGCAGCGCCAGGCGCCGGAGCCGAAACCCGCGGCCGAAGCGTAGGCCCGGAGGTGCCAGGCGGTCTTGGCCAGGGGAAAAAACCGAACCGAGACCTCCCCAGTTTTTGGACCCATAATCGCAAGGAGAGAACAAGAAAAACGGCTCATAGGTGCTCTCTCCCTTTAAGGTCAGGCCAAAAGGAATAATGCACTTTCCGCAGGGTTCCTTTCAACTATCAGGCCCAAGGGGGCAATGTTACATGCAAGCACATCCGCAAGAACAGACTGGCTGCTCTTTTGTGGGCGTATTCTTCTTTTCCCTTTTGCCGGGCTGAAGTGGCCATCCGCCCATGAATCTGGCTTCAAAATACTGTCAGTGTGGGGGGATGAGGGATCTCCATCTCTCCGCCAGTTGGTGTCTTTCAGCTATTCTAATCGCCTCAACACCATCTCCCGGATCAGAACCGTGATTTCTTGTCAGTCCAGCCCCCAAATGCCCAGAAGGGTGGCTATCATTTTGGGTTCCCTGAAAATGGCGCCTGGACAAGGTATGCACTCTACCAGGGGTCCTTCGAAATCCGTTTTCGGGTGACTGAAACATCGCCTCTTGGTTGCCATTTCTGTTTCAAGGGCACGTACAAGGAACCCTGTTTACTTTGGGTCCCAATGCACGTTCTGAATTCTCAAGCTTTGCCATCTTCATCGGAAGGAATCTCCTTTTCATGCTTTCACTGACTGCCGCCTCAAATGCTTTCACTGACTGTCGCCTCAAACTGATGCAGACTGTCCTGCAACATGGAAGCTGATCTAGCAAGATGTCCAATTCAATTCGTGACCTCCCCATTTCTGCGGATCCATTTCAAAGATCGGGGACTGGGACGTCCAAATCATGCCCCGCGCGCATCATGCCAGCCGGGAGGCCATCTGGACTTGCTCTCGCATCCTGGGCGCCATCACAAGTGTCACCTATCAAGCCAAGGCCTTGAAAAGAGACGTGAAAAACCTATATAGATGAGTTTTGGGCCCAGATGGCCATGGCTTTCTTCTTAGAGGCCCGTGGACATCATGGAGGCTTCGTTTCATGTCCGCCAGCCACTTTGGAGCTGGTTCCTCGTTGAAATTCAGAGCCGAATTCTTCCTTCTCCCAACCAGGCAACCTTCGGAACCGTTCGATCCCTCCAAAGAAACCACAACCTTGCTGCCATCAGCAAAACTCCCTTCAAGCCCAAGGGTTGCAAAGGATTGCACGCAGTACGGACGACAGTTCTCAAAGTCCGTTTGAACCAATTCTGGTGGAAGAGCACTCGGTACATGCCCTCCCACCAATTAACAAACCCTTTAGGAACATGATCCAAGGTTCCATGTAAAAACAGTGAGAGGGTAGCCACACCGAATTGTTGTTTCAGCTATCGGCGAGATGCATCTGCTCCAAGATCTCCACCCCGCGGCTCCAGGGTGTTGCATCCAGCGCTGCTCCGAAAGACACAGCGCCTCGGGGAGCGAGTCGGGCGCCGAAAAAAGCGGATGGCGGTGGGTCCCCGAGTCCCCGAGCTGCAAAGATGGCTTCCGGCCCCAGCCATTTGTGAGTGACAGACACTTCTGACCCGTCTTCACCATGGGCCTGTGTTACGCGGGCTTGACACAGGCCCATCCCTCCCTATATCCAAATTCGCCCCTTTGACAGGTGCCAAGGCACTTCTGCGCAGCGAGATGTTTCCGAGCAGCAGCTTGAAAGCCTGCCAGTGAGACTCTCAGCCCGGCCAGTGCCCAGCTCCGAAATGAAGCTCGAAAGTACCCTTGTACTTTTGCACCACCATTCCCTCAAAAACCACACTAGATGGGTTGAAAATAGGTTGAAATGACTTTGGAGACCCACAGGAAACATCACTACATGAGCACTGGTGACAGTCTTGTTATGGAAATTATGGTACCATTCACTTAAAGTCATCTCCATGTATTGATGTCCTTCAGGGAAGGACTCAGGGGAGCAACGCTCAAAATCCTGCATGAAGGATACCCGCAGCTAGCTACTTCAAATTGGGACTGTCACCTCTCAAGGAACACAAGAGAGGCTAAAAGGATCGAAGCATTCTCCTGCCTTGGACACTCAGAGTCAGCAAGGCACGCACGCACAATTCATTGAGGCACGTGTGCAGGATCTTTGTGTCTGAGTGCCATCTGCGGGTTGATCAAAAGGTCCTTTACATGGGATGACCATTGAGGAAAACCACCGAAACAAGTACATGTCCCACTAAATGGGAAAAGTTACCCATGGTCATTTGGGGGTCGAGCGAAATATGGATCAACCCCCAGTCTCAAATCAAGTGCCTTGCTTGCTTCTCTGCTGGCAAGCTACACCATGACCTGAACCTGAAGCCCCGGAAAAGAGCTTCCATCCCTTCAGTCAGTCCGGGATCCAGCAGCCCCACAATGCCGCTGCATGTTCTTGGCCCGGGTTGCGAGGATTCCTGCACATCGCTACATCCAAAGAGCCGTTCTGCAGCTCCGCTTTGAACAAATAAAACTGGGACCTGACGGTCCCTTCTCGAAGGAGCCTTTGAAGCGCTTTCAACGATACGAAACTCGATAACAACCCAGAAGCGTACTGCAAACAATATTCATAACATACGAATTCAGAGCCATAGCAAGGGAAGCCATTGCAACCCAATACATAGTGACATAAAAATGAACAGACATAAAAGGGTTGCGCATGCCCTGACTATTCCAGAAAGACTGTAGACGTATCAAGAAGGCGCTTCAAGGCGCCAACTTTGTCTAGGTACGTTCGCAAGCATTGCTCACAAAGTATACCCGCAAATTACTTTCGCAACAGTACGACCCGTATCAATGATACAGGCATGACCTCACTTTCGTTGTTGATGTCAGGAAGTTGTCAATTCGCGCAGAAGCCCTCGATGCAAGACGGGCCGTCTCAGGCCTAGACTCCGAGTATCCGGCCTCGGCGCAAGCGCAGAACCAAGCGAAGGTGATTCCTTCCGGTAGAGGCGGAGACAGGTTGTGATGGTCCGAGAGCACGTAGCCGTTCAAATATTCACCCGCTGGTCTGGTCGGGGATAGACTCGTGAGCAATGGCATAAGGCCCACAGGAGGGCATGGACCTTGGTCTTAAGGTTGTCAATGTGGCGCGCCTCCACATCGAGGCACCAAGAAAAGCGTGGAGTCTTTCTGAATGCTATAGTCCGAGAGCGTGCGGCCGTCCTCAAGCTTCTTGTCCTCAAGCCGCTTGTCCTCAAGCTGCCCGAAAAAGATCTGCTGGTCAGTGGGGATGCCCTCCTTGTCCTGGATCTTGGCCTTGACGTTGTGGATGGTGTTGCTCGCCTCCACATCAAGGGTGATGGTCTTGCCAGTCAGCGTCTTCACAAAGATCTGCATGATTCCACACCATCTGCTCAATTGCAGGATTTGTTATTTGCTTCGGGCCACACAGCAACGGTTTCGGCATAGACCCAAAATGGGTGGTTCTCCCATCGGTTCTCCTTTACCATCCCAAAAGGGTTCCCTTAAAAGTGGACGCGCCCCTTGATCCGCCAAACCAAACCTTCAGCTTCTCTCTTGGTGCTTCGGTTTGGTTGGGTGTAAAGGAACGCTTCTTTCTAAAACTCGAATCCAACCAATCCAAACCAATGCGGGGTGTGGGCTACCCCGAAGTCTTCAAACGAAGTCTTCCCGGCGGCCTGCTCCCAGGCGGCCTTCCCACAGGCGCTGCCCGCGGCATTGAAGTTGGCCGCATCCTGCGGTCCGCGAGGATCGCCGCTGCAAACGGCGAGGCTCGCTGATGTTCAAAGCAAATCCGGAGGGTCCGTTCAAAATTTGGGGCTGGACTCCTTGGCTTCCCTTTTAACCAAGGACAAAAAGATCCATGAAAGCCTCCCTCTCGCAAAGGTATCGCCCGAGAATACCAACAACGCACCTTCTCGCAACTGGGTGCAGCTTGGCACACGTCAATTCTGAGATGCGACGGGTTCCCTGTCACTTGGCCGAGCGAGGCCCCAAAGGATCAGTCATAGTGCTCCTCATGGACACTATGATTGGTGATTCTTCCATGTGGCTCAAAGAAGTAGATTCGCTTCTTCCATTGCCTTTGCGCCAAGTGCAAATTGTGCAACTGTTGATGGCACTGCGAATGCTGTTGCTATAACTCATGAACATAATGAGAAGCTTGTAGAATAGAAATCTGAAAAACCTTCTAAAATGTTAGGAACGGCATGAGGAACTCATGCTGGCAGCACCCACCAACCTCCGAATCTATACACACATTGCACGCTATTCTTCCCCCTGCTTTTGACTCGAGCTCACAAAGGGCCAATCCTTCTAAACAGAGTTTTGAGGTACATCTTCAGCCCCACGGCAATCACGGAAGTGCCCACGGCGTGAAAGGCGAAAGTTCGATCCATATGTCCATGTGTTGTCCCAAAAAAAGGATATCGCCTTTCAGACAGACGTCTTTGAGTGCCCAAAACCAGTTGGATGGCCTGGCGCAAGTCGGCGCCCATCACCCCCAGTAGATCGACCGACTGGCGCCAGGGCGGCGCCAGCAAGTTTCCCAGCGCCGCCTCCCCTGCGAAGGTTGAAGGTGCCCCTTTTTGTGGCAAAGGAAAAAACAAAAGGAAGACCGAAGCCATTTTGGGGGGGTCTACAAAAAAACACACCCATGTATACACAGACATATATATATATATATATGTGTGTGTGTGCCTTTCAATGATCCAAACTAAACCAGGCAGCAGAACCCCGACCATTTCGAGGTGTGGTTGTGTGATTTTGGGGTTTTGGACCCTTTGGTTCGTTTGTTTTGTTTCTTTTTCTGGCAAACCAAAAGGAAACTAAACTGGGTGTGGCTCAAAACTTGGGTTCAAAATGGAACCCTGGCAAATGGAAAAGTGGACTAAACCTGCGTAACCAGCTGTTCAATTTTGAGCTACACCCAACTGAAGGGGCCGCTAATTCTCAGAAACACCCATGAGCTGCCGAAAGACCCGCCTCGAAGCGAGCAGCTGCGCAGGAACCGCAGCAACTCCAGCGCCCGGGCCCAGCCCAGGTTCTGGCGAAGGCGTTCCGAGGGTGTCGAGGCCTGATGGTTATTGGCGGGTGTTTGTTGTTGGTTTCTGGTGAGTCTGTTTCTTCTTTTTTAATGCTCTTATTATGCTATTCTGTAATGTTGTTGCGCTGCTTGTTGTTGTGTTATCATGATGATTTCTTAGTCTGCTGCTTTGTTATTCTCTTGCGCGTGTTCATTGAGCAATGAGTGTTATGATGTTGCTCTGCTTGGTATGGCGCTGGTCATTGATCGCCAGCCAAGGCAATGATCTTCAGTGAGCAGAGTTTGCGGGTGAATCATTGGATGCAGGACATAGAAGAGCACTCGGGGTAGCCCCAAACCCTAAGCCCGGAAGCCCAGGGTTTTGGGCGCTCAGGGCTTTGGGCTCAGGGCTTTAGATTCTCAGGGCTAGGGTTTGGGATTTCGGGCTCGGGATTTTAGGGTTTGGGACTTAGGGTCGGGATTTTTAGGGCTTAGGTTTCAGGGATCGGGATTTTTAGGGTTTAGGATTTAGGGCTTGGGATTTTTTCGGGCTGAGAGCTCAGGGTTTTGGATTTCTAGGGTCTTGGATTTATGGCTCGGGGTTTTTTCAGAGAGCTTAGGTTTTTTAGGATTTTTAGGGTTTAGGATTTGGGGCTCGAGATTTCTAGCGTTTAGAGCTTAGGTTTTGGATTTTTTGGGTCTTGGATTTGTGGCCCGGGATTTTTTCAGGTCTTAGAGCTTAGGTTTTCGGATTTTTAGGGCTTAGGATTTAGGGCTCGGGATTTTTGCAATTTAGAGCTTAGGTTTTTTTCGGGTTTTAGGGTTTAGGATTTAGGGCTCGGGGTTTTTAGCGTTTAGAGCTTATGCTTTTTCCTTTTGAGGGTTTAGAATTTAGGGCTCGGGATTATTGCGGTTTAGAGCTTTGGTATTTTTCGTATTTTTAGGGTTGAGGATTTAGGGCTCGAGATTTCTATCGTTTAGAGCTTAGGCTTTTCTGATTTTTAGGGTTTAGGATTTGGGGCTGGGGATTTCCGGGGTTTAGAACTCAGAGATTTTCGGATTTTAGGGTTTAGGATTTAGGGCTCGGGATTTTTAGCGTTTAGAGCTTAGGGCTTTTCGGATTTCAAGGGTTTAGGATTTTTGGGCTCAGGATTTTTAGGGTTTAGAGCTTAGGGGTTTTTGGATTTTTATGGTTTAGGATTTAGGGCTCGGGATTTTTGAGGGTCTTAGAGCTTAGGGATTTTTTTTGTTTTTAGGGCTTGGGATTTTCACTGCTCAGAGCTTAGGGTTTTTTGGGATTTTTAGGGTTTAGGATTTAGGGCTCTGGATTTTTGTGGTTTAGAGCTTACGGATTTTTTGATTTTAGGGTTTAGGATTTAGGGCCCGGGGAGTTAAGGGTTTCGAGCTTAGGGGATTTTTGGATTTTTGGGGTTTAGGATTTGGGGCTCGGGATTTTTAGGGTTTAGAGCTTAGGGGTTTTTCGGATTTTTAGGGTTTAGGATTTAGGGCTCGGGGTTTTTATGGTTCAAAGCTTAGGGGTTTTTTCGATTTTAGGGCTTAGGAGTTAGGGTTCGGGATTTGAAAGGTTTAGAGCTTAGGGTTTTTTTCAGGGCTTGGGTTTTAGGGCTCAGGATTTTTAGGGTTTGGGAGTTAGGGCTCGGGATTTTAGAGGTTTCCTCGGTGTCCTTTCGCGGGGCGGCTCGACTAACCGCGGCTGAAATCTGAGCTGGGCGCCGACAAACAAGCCTCAGCCCTAGGTCCTGCACGACGTCGAAGGAAAGGGGCGGCACGTCGGCCTCGCTGCTCGGCGCCCACTTCAGCTTGAGCGCAAGCTGTTGGGGTCCCGAAAGCCTGCGTCCTCGATGACCGGCAGGCCCTTTCCTGCGGGCGACCCGCGCGGCCCTTATTTTTGCTTGAGCGCCGACCCCGCCTAGGACGACGCGCCCCTTGTCCGACTCGCGCGCCGTGCAGCGGAACTGCGGGACGGGGTAGACGACGAGGTTGCGCTCGTCGTTGCGCTGCGCGTTCTGCAGCAGCCCCATGTCCTGCGCAAAGGAAAGAGACTTGGAAGAAGCGCGGTTGCCTTGAGGATGTTTGCGAGGACCCTTTTGGGGCGTTTGCTGTAGAGCTCTTATACCACGTCCGCACAGGAATAAGGCCGGAAGAGTGAAGGAATGGGCATTTGCAACCCTTGGCGGGGCACATTCGGGAACCTTTGCGACCCCATTGAATTGCTTTTGAGGCTGGGCGGTTGGGGGTCTTGTGGATGTACAATTCGATACTCGTGAATGGAAACAAGAGAAACCGCCGAGGGGGCACTGAAGAAGTCTCGCCTTGAAGTCTCAATAGGACGTTTCACGCAGATGCTTCAACACCTTTAAGCTCCGTGTAAGGTTTGGGGATCTCGTGGAGTTTTGCGTTGGGCGCCACCACTTTGGAGATGGAGCTGAACATAGTGAAGAAGCATTGGCGAACGATCTTTTCACGCTAAGGTCTCAACAAATTCATTTGCGACAAGACTAAGTGTGAGGATCGGTCTCAGGTCTACAAGGGAAAATTGCAGTGGCACTCATCACTCGTGGTCCTTGTCGCAGGTGATTGTCTCAGTGACAGCATTCGAAAGCAAGGAGGACATGTTGGTTTGACAGGGCGAGCTGATGCTCTCATGTACTAGTTGGGGTGTTCAGGGATTGTCTCGTGTCAGGATGTGATGGAAAGGGTCCAAGCTCACCCGAATCGAAGCCATGTGTGCGACTTCTCGAATGATGCGGACATGAGGAAATGAGGAAATTATGTCGGGGGTTTTTGAGTGGTCAGTTTGGCCTTAGTCCTAAGGAAATCCTTGTGTCCGCGACAAGCTTTGTGGGAGCACCTTCAATCGGTTGGTTGCGCTGGATGTTGTATTGGTTCTTTGACATGGCGATCCTGTTCCTCACTTGGTGGCCCTGTGTTGCTTTAAACTCATGAGGCGTTCCCGAGCCCAGAAAGTCTGCTCCATACTCAGAGCGCTTTCTCCTGCAGGGAAAAAAAGCGCGGCTTCCCCCGAGACAAGAAAATGTCTCTCCGGCTGGCGGCCGGCGCCTCTGCCATCCATGACCTTGTCGCCGTGGAACTCGACGTCGTAGGGGGTCTTGAAAGCAACGCGATGCTTCGAGCAAAGAAGCAAGGGCGCCGAGCGATCGCGGGCCGCGCCCTGCTGCTGTCCGAGGCGCGCCGGGCGGCAAGGGCAAAGATTTGGTCGGCGAGGCCAGGAGCGGGAGGCGGGCGTAGGCGGTGGACGCAAAACGCGTGTGCTTCAGCACCTGCAGGCAAGGTGACAAGCTTGCTCTGAGACCTCGCAACTTGTTCCCCGCCTCCAGCGCCACCTTGCTCTCCGACAACGGCTTGGGCGAGTATATGATCTCGCCGTTCTCCCGCCCGAGAATGGCCTTGACAAAGCGCAGGGCAAACCCGCCGCCGGGCCTGCAGGACAAGCGGTCGGTCGTCCTCTGGGCCCTCGCCGCGCCACCAGCGGTGCAGCACGGCCGGCTTCTTCAGGGGATGCGGTGCCCAGTCTCAATGCCCAGTTCTTTCCCCTCAGCCCCCCTCAACTGTTTGGCACCTCTGAGTTGCCAAGCAGCTGAGGGGCTTGAGCCCAAATACCTTTAAGAGTCACCTTCTTGGGAAGCCTGCTCCTTGGCTCTGGCGCCAAAGAGCATTTTGGTCAATGTACAAATTACAAGTTTTGGAGCAAAGCCGTTTCTGCTTTGGGTTGCTGGAAATGTCTGGAAATGTCCTATATAAAGATGGCTTAACAGCTACAGACAAACAAAATGCTTTGGTGGACCGCGGTGGACCCCTTTTGTATTTCAAGAAAAGCCAAAGCAAACCCTTGCCAATTTAGGAAAAAGACCCATCCCGTCTTGAAAACCGATCAATAGCCCCTGGTGGTTTTAACCCTCCAACCCCTCCAACCCCCCCCAACCCCCCCCCAACCCCCCCCAACCCCCCCAACCCCCCCAACACCCCCAACACCCCCAACACCCTCCGCACCCCCAACACCCTCAACACCCCCAACCTGCAGCGGGCTGAAGGTGAACCCGTCCCTCCGCAGCGATCGGGGCGTCATGGCGGCCACATGTGCCAGCGCCGAGGCCCACGTCGCGCGGCTTCCGCGCCGCGTCGCGGCAAGAAGGGCGATGTTGAGGAGCCTCGGGTCTGCATGCGGTCCCAAAAGGCTCCCCTAGCATCCCTAAAGAAAACTCGTCAAGGCCACTTTCCGGCCAAGGTGACGTTCAAAACCACGCAAGATAAAATATGGAGAACCCTGCCTCCCTGATGTTTTATTTAGGGGAGGACAGCGGGCAAACTCGGAAGAACCTTGAAGCGAAGGGGTCATCTGCCATTTTAGTCAAACAACATTTTTCGGGACATCATGGCCTCCGAATGAGTCCGTCAAAAGAACACATGCTCGGGCCAGCTCTGAAGCACCCACCAATTAGAAAGCCAATAAGTCGGGAGACTCTGCAGACAAAAGTCCCCCACTCCTCCAAGTCTGCTGGTTTCATCTTGGTTCCCTTGAAACCCGCAAAGGAAAGACCCCTAGTTGTTTGTCATCCGAGTGAATTGCAATGAGCACTTGTTGGCATGGTTTTGTTTGAGGAAACCAAAAAGACATCCATGTTGCAGGGATTCTTTCCATTGAAGGCGCCAAACCCATCCCAACAAACCGGAACGAGTCGGGCGTTGGGAACCCAGACTATCCCCCCTTTTTCTGGGGGGACAAGGAATTGGCTCTGAAAACAATTTCTGCCCCAGCACCCTCCAAAAACCCGGCACATTTGGAGCCAAACCCAAAACCAAAACCATTCCAACATTTGGCCTGTCCCACCCCTTGGGCCACGGCTTTCGGCCCTGGCCTCGCCCATCGGGCTATCGACTCCGAGGCGCTGCGTGTCTTGGCCCGAGTCCGCCAGCTGCACCGCGCTTCGCCAGGCGCCGCCCTTCTCGCAGGCGCTGGCTGCGGCGGAGCGCAGCACCACGTCGCAGCGCAGGCCGCAGTCCTACCCGCGGCCACGGTGGAACCAAACTGAAAGCCCCGAAATCCATACAAAGAAACCAAGCAAGCAAGCAACCAACCAACAAACCAACTAGCCACAACCAACCACGACCAAGCCACAGCCGACCCCAACCCGCCAACCCGCCGACACGTCACCCACAACTCAGAACGGCCTGTGCCATTTCAAGCAACTGCGCCGCCCTCTGCCACGAGGAGCGCAGCGCAAAAGCAGAAACCGCAGAGGTGTACGCCACCGTGTCCTGACGTTGATTTGAGGTGGGTGGAGTGATAGATGGGTGGGGTTTGGGCGCTTGGCGGGACAGTTGAAAGGACTGTACGGCGCAAAATGGGGAGGACATAAATCCGACCCCCGTTGCCCTGGAAGCACGATTTTCGCTCCAAATTGTCGCTCCTTGCAAGACCTGCTCCCGCCTCAAAAGCTCCCCCGACCACTTCTTTAACTGCGCTCGCTGTCTGCGTCAAGGACAGGCGGCGCAGTGCGTGTTCAAGCGAGTCAAACACGCTCTATGCCTTGGCGCCCACCATGGTGGCTCAGAGTTTGGTCCCAAAGCTGGTGCTCCAACGGGTGCAACAACTGGCTCATTGCTAGAAGCTGCGACGGGGCACACGCCTCATTGCAGCGCACACAACGCGTCTTCAGCAAGGGCAATCTGGGTCTATTCACCACTCCGAAGAAACTTGGAACCTGACTCGTAGAAACAGCCAATTGGATCGGAATCTCCTTTGCGTATGGGACCTTTTTTGAGCTTCATTTCATCGTGTATATATATATATAAAGAGAGAGAGAGAGAGACAGACAGACAGACAGACAGAGAGCGAGAGAGAGAGAGAGAGCGAGTTATTGCCAAACCCTGACCATAAATATGTACATGTATATGTATGTTCATAGAAATGTGTGTATATATATATATACATATATACACATCTACATTTGTCATGAAAGTACCCATTTCAGGATCCCACTTTGTGTCCATTTTGTTTTGGCCCGCGCGCATGGTCTGCGGGAGAACTAGTGAACCCTCAAAATGGGACATCCCTTCAAACCATCACAAACAGTATCCAAGGCCTTCACGAACCAACTCCTGTGTGTGAACCTCCGAATAACCCCCCCTCCCCAACCCCCACCCCCCCCCCAAAAAAAAAAGAAGACGCATCTCCTGCGGGACCTCCGCCGCTCGCCAGCGCCCCGCCTTTGCGCAGGCACCCAGCAGTGCCTCAAACACGACGGATGCGGCACCCGTTGTTGATTGTTTGTTGTTTTTGTATATAGCTAAATACTTATCAACTTATCTAGAAAGGTTACTTGCTTGTTTGCCTATGTGTTTGATGTTGGTGCTCTGCTCTATTCGTTGTTGTCTGTTCTATTCATGTATTCATTGACTAATGGATCTAATTGTGCACTTAATCAGATTTTGCCAAGAACATTGTAGACTCGTCGGAAATCAGTCGGATAGGATAGGCTCCTTTCGAGGGACGACAGGGAAGGTTCGCTTCAGAGTCTCAGAGGACGATGTGGGAAGTGGGATGTCCAAAAAAATCGTGTGAGACTCTGAAAGACATGCGTTTTTGGCCCAAGAACATGCTCTGCTGTTGGGGTCGTTTCGACCAAGCCCACGCGTTGAATTTTGGCTCGCTGGGGACGTGAGAATCGCTGCAACCCAGCTTGGAAAAAACAAATCTCAAACCAGAACGATTTATAGTGGAGAATCGAGAGCTATCTTGTTGAAATGAATGTCAATACTCAAACAAAGCATGATGTGTTTTGGATAACCACACGTGTCACTGGGTTGTTGTGCGAAACTTGGGCGCCCCCTCAATTCTTTCCCAAACCGGCGGTAGACAACCAACGATACTGCTAGTTGCTCAACCACATTGCCCGATGCGGCTTTCAAAGAGTTCTATTGCGCCAATTGCGCAGCTCTCTGTCGATCTCTCCGTGGATCATAACCAGAAATGTCGGAGAGCCGCACTGAGGTCACCACATTTGTACCTTGGCTCTCGAACCCGCAACGCGTTAAGGCTTGAAGGACAACGACCTGGTCACTTTCCACTGATCACATGAAGGTTTCTCGTGCTGGACGGCGTTGAGCGGAAACCAAGGAAGCAGCCCATTTGGGGGGCTCCAACAAGCTTGAGAACACCCACATTGGCAGACCTTTCTGCGTGCAGGCCGCTGATGGCGTCAGGACAATGGCCATCCGTCTGCAGGCCGGCCATGATGTCCAAAGCCTGAACCAGCCAGGCGTTGTTTTTTTTCCCCAAAGAAACCCCCTTTGCATTCGAACGACCTCAATGAGGATGGTT
Organism: Effrenium voratum; assembly: GCA_963377175.1. Taxonomy (NCBI): domain Eukaryota; class Dinophyceae; order Suessiales; family Symbiodiniaceae; genus Effrenium; species Effrenium voratum. Next base: position 97,542 of record CAUJNA010001008.1, on the reverse strand, counting down.
GTGCAAGGGTGGTTGAATTTGTTAGAGTACGCGGGGTGATACCTAACCCCTTCCAACAAAGAAACAACAGAATGACGACTTGGCGTTGAGCGCATTTGGATTACCCTTCCCCACTAACATAGCACCTGTGGGAGGGTACCTGGAAGATCATTTTCCTCTTGAAGCGACCCCCTGTCAGGTGCCTTGGCAACGTGGGAAGGAGGGTACCGGCGCAGGTATCAAACTCTCCGGGACCAGGCCCGGCCTTAATTGTTGATGTTTGAGAGGTAGCCTGACAGTTGGCTGAAAGTAGATTGCCGAATCCCTTTTAGTTGGGTAAACAAAAGGATGACTAACACCAAACAGGGCGAATTCACCCAACTGCATGCAGGCCTAGGTGTTCTTGTAGACAAATAGATGGCAGTGGTAAATGACTTGCACACTGACCCAAAACGGGCACCTATGTAGCCAGTTAGCATCTGAACGATTGCATCAAAAGCGAGGCGGAAATCACGTCAATCAATTTGCTCATCACTATTGTTGCGATGAAAAAGACTGGCGAATCTAATATAGGGGATGTGTCTTCCTCTGCAAAATGACCCCTATTAATCAACCATGGGCTAATCTACAACCCTTGATATGGAACAAAAAGCTTTGCTTTTTTGCAGCCCCCTACTAAAATGAACAAACCAAGAAACAAAACAAGAATAACTAAAGACCTGCCAACAACAGAGAAGGTTATTACTCCAAGGTCAACGTGATCGGCTCACTTCAAACTTTGTGAGCTTGCCTCCGCCCAAGCTTTTCGCCGTCCACAGGCACCGAGGGTCTTGACAACTCGCATGCCGAGCTGCCTTTCCTGGCGGGCGAGGTGACATGATGTCCGGTATGTCCTCTCTTCACATGAGCAGGTCTTGGCACATGACACGCAAGCAACGTGCTATGTGTCTCCTTTGTTGTGCAAGTACACCAAGCCCCATCTTTTTGCAGCGCCCGGCTAAAACATGCATGGGCAGCCTCACCCCTACAGTCTAGTAGCAGTCTATGATGCGTAGTGACCGTAGTTACCGTAGTGCGCCCAAAACATTGGGCCGCCTTTGGGTCTCATGAACCAACTGGCTTCATCTTAATATAGGGGAGGCTTTCCTCTTGGTTCACCTTCAGAGGCAAACCCCAAAGGCCACCCGAAAAGAAAAACGCAACTGAACTTGGCAACGGGACGCCCCTTGACACCGGCCTCTGCGGACTTCCGTCGCATCGCGGTTTGCCTGCGGGGCTTGGGGGCTGGCAGGGGCACTCAGAATCTGAGTGCAAACCAAAAAAGCAAACCAAGTCTGATTACCCTCTGGATTGGCATGGAGGCTTAAACCGGTTCAGAACACACCCTCGCCATGAGAGCAAGCAAGTTTGACAAGTGGGCACAAATACTCACCCTGAGATCCAGCAACCACTATTGCCCAAAAGGGATTGCCTGCTCCACCAGTGACAACGACCCTGAATCTATCCAATTAGAAAGGCCTCAGGATCCTTCGGCAAAATATCAGGGACTCCCTGGAAGCTACCCTCATCCGGACCTGCCACTGAGATGCCCTCACAATATCCGGAGCTTTGCGGGCTTCTGTGACATCGAGCCGGGGGACACGGCTCAGATCTATCTCCGGCAGATCAAGTCAGGCGATTGCTACACCACTTGGAAGCACAGGCAATTGCTTGATCTAGAGTGCTCTGCAGAGGGGTAAACAACAAAGCCCCTGGATAGTCGACCTTTTTTGCAGCATTGGCGAATACCGCAGCACTTCCACTCATGGCATGTGGTGAATGTACCTTTGAGGGATCAAACTTCGTGCCTGAGCAAGGAAGGCATATCAAACGTTGAGCGACTGACAACACCGAGAACACAAAAATGAGATTCGGAAATGGATGTGTGATTCCTTTCCCAACATGTCCGTCGTACTTGTTTACGTTCTTGATATAATTTGTCCGTGTCCTTTCTCTTTTCATCAAGGGTCAAATGTTGTTGTCCTCCCCCATCTCCCCAAACCAACAGTAGTCAGTTGTTCCTATGGACGCAACAATTGCGGCATATTCTGCACGATTAATACGCCGATTGTGGGGTGTGATCAGTCAATCGCTCCTTGTAGCTCGTGTGCTCAGCAATTCCCGCCTGCACATCCCATCTGGTCTTGGAAAGCGGGTAAATTTGAGCCAAAACTATCACAGCTTTGCAGCTGGTGGCTCCGAGACATCACATACGCTTGCCAGGGCTTCTCCGATTCGCTGCCAGCGTCCGATCCTCTCCCAGTCTGCAACAAAAAGGGGTACCTCCAGGTTGAGACTAATATGCTGAGCCTCTGTATAGAAACAACAACTAACAGAAGTCCCACTTGGGTGGTCTGTTGCTCTCAGAATCCGTCGACGCTAGTCAACCGTGTAGATAGTCTGGCTCATGTGATTGATACTGGGTTTGATCCGGAACTGCTTTTAAGTCCATCGACTTTCCGGGACCAATATTTAGTCCGTGCAAAGTCCTGTTCATGTCCTTGGTTTTGCCTCTTATCGACGC
>CAUJNA010001008.1:22500-90000 GCA_963377175.1 Effrenium voratum | reverse complement strand
AACAATAACAACAACGACAACAACAGCAACAACAACAACAACAGCAGCAGCAGCAACAAGGAGAACGCTCCAGCATCGCGAAAACGCGCGCGCAGGTGCAGCGTCATTTCAAGGATTGTGCGATGCATTGGTTTTTAGGTTTGTGCGTTGTTCACGCTCAAGGCTCTTGGAGACCCATGATGACAAACGAGTTTGGCTCATTTTTCTGACCAAATCGTCTCCTAGGTTTCGGGTCCGACGCAACAATATTTTTTGTGCAAACTTAGCGCTTTCACGGGTTTTCGCAGGCGGTTTGTGTGTGATCAATCGTCAAAGCCACTTGAAACCCAGTATGCGTTTCACATTGCCACGGCGAACCGCGAAACTGACGACAGCTTACCTTTTGCCAGGCATGGAATGCAGTGCTGAGCGAGCGCTCTTGAGCGGGTGTGATACAGTGCTGAGCGGGCGCTCTTGAGCGGGTGTGCTTGCCATGTGCCAGGCATGGGTGCAGTGCTGAGCTTGGGCAGGCATGGATACAGTGCTGAGAGGGCGTGCTTACCACTTGCCAGGCAGAGGGGGCGCTCTTGAGCGGGTGTGATACAGTGCTCTTGAGCGGGCGTGCTTGCCACTTGCCAGGCATGGGTGCAGTGCTGAGCGGGTGCTCTTGCGCGGGTGTCATGCTGAGCGGGCGCTCTTGACGATTTGCCAGGCATGGATACAGTGCTGAGCGGGTGCTCTTGAGCGGGTGTGCGTACCATTTTCCAGGCCGGGACAGGGGCTCTTGACCAGGCATAGATACAGTGCTGAGCGCTCTAGCGGGAGTGCTCTTGAGCGGGCGTGCTTACCACTCGCCAGGCATGGATATGGTAAGCCGCTCAAGAGCAGCCGCTCAGCGCTGCATCCATGCCTGGCAAATGGTAAGCACACCCGCTCAAGAGCACCCGTAAGCACACCCGCTCAAGAGCACCCACTCAGCACTGTATCCATTTGCCAGACACTCTTCGGGTGTGCTTATCATTTGCCAGGAATGGATACAGAGCGCTTGAGCGGGTGTGCTTAGAACCTGGCAATGCTGCGCCCGCCAACGCGAAGTGCACATACTTGACTTCCAAACAGCACGAAAAGCTGCGCTGGCCACACGAAACAGGCGCGCGCACACGCAGCAGCCACGCACGACCCACGGTTTTCCCGCGCGCGCCTGTGCCGTCGAAGTGACGTTTTTTGAGCTTCAACATGCACGAAATGCTGCGCCTGCCAACCAAAATCGACGCGCTGCGAAGGTGCTAAAACGCGCGTTTACGTGCTGCTGGGGCCAACAACAACACCACCCATCAACAACAACAACAACAACAACAATAACAACAACAACACCGCCACCACTAGCACCACCACTAACAACAACAGCAACAGCCGCAACAACAGCAGCAACAGCAGCAGCAGCAGCAGCAGCAGCAGCAGCAGCAGCAGCAGCAGCAGCAGCAGAAACAACAACAACAGCAACAGCAACAGCAACAGCAACAACAACAGCAACAACAGCAGCAACAGCAGCAACAGCAGCAACAGCAGCAGCAGCAGCAACAACAACAGCAACAGCAACAGCAACAGCAACAGCAAACACAGCAACAACAGCAGCAACAGCAACAGCAACAGCAAGGGCATCAGCAGCAGCAGCAGCAGCAACAGCAACAGCAACAGCAACAGCAACAGCAACAGCAACAGCAACAGCACTGGCAGCAGGCAGCAGGCAGCAGGCAGCAGGCAGCAGGCAGCAGGCAGCGGGCAGCACAGCCAGCAGCCAGCAGCCAACGGCCAACGGCTAACGGCCAACGACCAACAACCGACAACGGCCAACGACCAGCGACCAACGACCAACGATTGCCTTAGCCGTGCTATGTGACACAGCGAGAGCCGAATCTCCACGCAAGTGTCCCACGTGACCGCAGTAGCCGCGTCGGCCAAGGCAGCCCGTGCCATGACTGCGGAGGCCGCGGCAGAGCAGCCCCGCGCCCCCTTCCCCCCGCAACGCCCGTGCGTCAGGGAAAAGGAAGGGCGCAGGCGACGGCCCCAAGCTGGCGGGCGCAGCGGCAAGGTACGCCGCGGAGACAGGCGTGCTCGCTCGGCCTCGGCAAAAGCTCGGTCTTGCCGAAAGCGGGTGTTAGGTGAAAGCGGCCCCAGCCATGGGGCCAGTCGCCAAGTTCGCCGCCACCCGCCGCAGCGGGTGGCGCTGCTCGTGCAAGGAGTTGCTGCCAAGACGGGCGCTCGAACCAATACTGCCCACTGCCCGGAGCAGGTTGCCGGCCGCCGCCGCCTCGCCCGCGCTACGCCTTTTCCACCCGCGCCGGTACGGACTGGCTGGCGCGTGTTTTGCGTGTGGCCACGGAGGCAGCGCGAGGCCACTGTGTTTTCCGAAAATGCGTGTCCGGCAAGCGTGTGCGCCCAGCTCGTGTTGCGTGGGCCAGGCGCACGTCGTCGAACAAGGCGAAGGGGCGGACACGGGGACCCCGTGATGCCTGCCCTGTTTGCGCTTGCGCAGCCTTGCAGGCCACGCAGGCAGCGCTTTTTTGCCAGGTGAAGTTTTCGTCGCGTTTTGAAAGACATCTACATCTTCTTGCGGCCCGGTCGGGCACGTGCGTTTTTCGATTTCCAAGGACAAGCCGGAAAGTCGAGGTTTTGGGGCCGTGGAAAACCTCAGCTGGGCCCCCTCTCGGCAGAACCTGCGCGTTCGCGCAGGCAAGCATAGAAATCACGAAAATCGAGGTCGCAAAAGGGCTTAACTTAGGTTTAAGCTGGATTTACTTAACTTACATAGGGGCAAAAAGTCGTTTCAGCGCGCTCAAATCCACAGCTGGGTCTTTGGAAGCCTTCCCAACTTACTTACCTTGGGCATCCTTTTTTGAGGCGTATCCCTGCCGCGCCGCACTTGCCGGGCTGACACCCTCATGATCCAAGCGCGACTCCTGGTTGTCGCAAGCTTCTGCATGCTGCGGGTGGCGCCGGGCCGATGGCTTCCAGGTGTCCGGCCTGGCGTGAGCTGTTGCGCTTGGATCCGCGCAGCCAAGGGAGACTTTGGCGATCACACCTGTGGATGGCAGCGTGCTGCCGGAATTGTGTTTGACGCCACCGATGAGGCACCATGCCTCCCCATTCCCGAGTTCAACGTCCCACATCCTCCTTTCCGGAACGCGGCCTTGCACGATCTCCCCTTCAGCGAGCGGGTGTGCTCATGTTGACCTCAACCTCAAAGCGCTTTTGCTGGACGGCCGACGCCTCGCCCATTTGGGGCGGCCTGCAGGTCAGCGACCGCGAGCCTGGCCTGGCCCAGCCCCAGATCCGCCACGCGCCACCACACTTACCCTGGAGCCGGCGCTGCCCGTCCGCGACCTGGAGGTGGGGGTCGGTAACTCCCGGAAAGGGTTCGCGCACACCAAATGCTGCGCGGGGCTGCTGTGCAGGCGTATGCGCGGCGGTGGACAAGGCGCCGAAGCCCACTTGGCGCCGGCGCTTTGGCTTTCCAATTTGGAAAAGGCGTCTAAAAAAAACTGCACAAATGTTGTGATGTACACAAGTGTGATGTTGCTTGTGTACACTGCGTCGTGCCACGTATCCAGGCACTACTCTGCTCTCTTATTGTGATGCCTTCCCTTTTAGACTCGTCGACCACCGAAGAACTCTTGTGTCACAAGAGCTCCTTTGTTTTTTTGGCTGCTGGAGTTCCCTTGGTGCACAGCCTGAGAAACAACCAAAGCTTGGGTAGATGAAGCTTAGTCGGAAGGTGCCCTGTTTGAAGATGGTTTAAAGGCAAGCCACCGTGAAAACACACACACACACACACATTTTAGGGCTTCCTTACTTTGTCATATGCCCAAGCCGCCTCCATCCGCGTTTATCCTTTCCGGGTCGGGTTCGGCTCACCTGAAAACATCGAAGAAGTCATAGCTTGTCATGTGAAAAGTGCGCGACCCGAGAGAAGCAGAAAGCAGCAAGACACACACGCCACAGAAAACGATCGAACACAGCAGAGAGCTTCAGGCAACGTCAGCGCCGAAGAAACGAGTGAGCAAACACACAATTCATCAGACGACCAAGCAAACACAAGACAAGCAGCAAAGAAGCAGACCAAAAAACAAACAAAAAAAAACAAGACTTGCGAAGAACAATCTCCGGACCCATCCGCGTGGATTTCCTCCGCCATGGGTGCTACGGAAAGCTGCCAGCGCTGCTGCGGACGGGACTGGGAACTTCTGGAGGATGGAGGAGGCTAGGACCCGATACCCCCACCCCCCAACCCCCCCCCCCCACAAAATTGGTTTAAACATGTTCAAACCATAAGACCCTTGGACCCCCTTTTTTGGGAGCGTTGCTAGACCTGGCTGACTTTAGTTTCCAAGGTGTTTGCTCTCCAGGCAGCTTTTTTTTTGGGGGGGGGGAAGTCTACAATTGCGATCACAACTGACTGTGGAGCAACCTTCTGGACCTTTTGGGCCAGCCCAGATGTTGTTTTCAGACAATCTGTCGCTTTCTTTTGGGAAGAGCGTTTTAGTGGCAAATAAAAAGACAAGCCACACATCCTAGATTGTGGTAGATGTCCATCCACATCCCCAAGCTTTTTGACCATTCCTGAGGCCGGCGGCCCCTGTACCCCACCAGCGAGGTCTCGGAGCCTTTAAGCGTCAGGGGCCCTGTGGTGGACCCCCGTCAGCTGCTGGCGGCCTTTCGGCGGAAAGAAGGGCACCCCCCCCCCAAATCAAGAAGAAAAAAAAAGAAGGAAAAGAAAACACATGACCCGTGCAAGATCCCTTGCACACCTTTCCATGTAGCCACCCAAGAGGGAAAGATAAGGATTGGGACAGGGTTGCCCAAGAGCTTGTCAAAATAGCAATGGGGCATGTGAAACGTCTAAAGTGGAACGACCAAGAGGGTGATGCCCCCTTAGGAAAGAATGGCCTTCGCCCATGGCAGATGATCGAGGTGGGGGAGTTGGGGTTGACCTCTGCCCCAAAAAAACCTTGATCCTAAGGTGTCCTGCTCGCTTGCCCCCACCCACCCACCAAGGTGTTCCAGAAACAGAAGTCAAATTATTCCACAAGGTAATTTCTGGAGCTACATGGAACGAATGGCAGGGATAAGCCTGGGGAGGAGTTGGTAGCAAGTCTGAGAAGGAAACACATCCAAGAGGTGTGTAAAGGAGAGTGCCAAATGACGCTAGGAAACCAACTGTTTCTGGGATTCGTAAATATTCGTAATGCTAGGACGCATGTGTGACAGCCGATTGGGCAAGCAGCACCCCCTGACGCCTGAGTAACTCAGTAATGAGTATGCAGGGGGAGCGGGCCTACCGAGCCGGTGCCTTCATACTTTGCCCTTTTGTGGGCACCAGGGAGGCCGCAACTCCCCAAACTCGTTGATTTCCGTTGGCATCATTTCAGCCAGCATAGTTCCTTCCCATTAGCCTGTGGATTTCCATCTTAAGAGCGACCTTATCCGACTCAACCTTTTCAGTCAGAGGCAGTTGTCAGGTGAACATGATTGAGATATGGAGGGTTAATACCGGTATCATGCGGTGCGTGTCTGTCACCTTACAAAGCCTTTCTTGGTATACATGCGACCCGTACCTTCAAACCTCGATGTCTCAACTACTTGAGCGGGCAATTGGCTAGCTGGTTGCCGGCCCGCGCCCAAAGAGGGACCCAAAACTGGACTCTCGGACCCCCAAGAAGGCCCAAAAGCAACCCGAGTGCCTCTCATAGGCCGAAGAGGCGCAAACATCGCCCCTGGGATTGGAATTGGGGGCCTTGGGCCCTCGACAGTCATAGATTCGGGCTGAGTGGGAAATGGCGATGGCTGGTCAGGCTCTTTGGTGGGACCCCAAAGCGTAAGTTCTCCGTTCGTCAAGAAAGGCTCCAGCGCCGGAGTGAGGGGAAATGCTCACCATTAGGGCAATTTGAATTGAAAAAAAGAGTGTGATAGGAAATAGATCCAGCTTCTCCGAAAGCCCGGGTTTTTGGGAAAACCGGTGAGAGAAGGCGCTGAGATTGCATTGGGGCACACCATGAATCTTTAACGTGGCCAAATCTTTCGGGAACAAGGCCAGTATATGGGGGGAGTTCCAGGTATGTGTCCTTTTGAACACCTTTTTGGAGCTGTTTGGATGCTCAACTGCCACGCATATGCTACCACGCATGGGCGAATATAGCACAAGGCCAACTATATTAATTTCATTGCCTGGCCCGCTTTCAATGTTCCCAAGTTCTGAACACAAAACCGGCTTTGCAATGAGCTCAGTGAACGAATCAAATCGAGGCTGGCAAAGTTGGGGAAGCAAGCAGCGACATAAACATGTACGAGTTTTGGAGGCATGAGTCATCTTAGATATCGCCAATATAAGCTTGTAAGGCAGGAGGAATATCTCCTAAAACCAGAAGCAGAACATTCCCTGGAATTCCCCCATGGCGAAACAATCATCATACCCATACCCTTTCGGGGTAGTGGAGACAAACCGTCACGCGAAATCTGTGTGTGTGTGTGTGTGTGTCCGGTCCCTCCTTGTTGGGTAGTGGAAACAATCTTTTTTAAGCATATCTGTATGCACATATATACATATATACATATATACATATATATATATACATATATATATATATACATATATACATATATATATATATAAATATATATATATATATACACATGCTAGTTTCATAAGGGCTATGGAGCCTTCATGGCTCCAAAACCCATAGTTTAACTCCCCCGCTTGAGGACTTCCTGTGCGCCGGGGACGACCGTGGCCCGGGTGGCTTCCTGCAGCAGCAGGCCTTGCTGAAGAGGGCGGACGGCGATGACACCAAGCGCCACGGCCTGTGTGCGTGTGCTTTTGAGGAACTCATTCAGGAAGCCCGCAATGGTGTTTCTTCTGTTTGTTTTTGATTGGGAGGTATTTTGTTAGTGGTCCTTTCCGCTAGCTTTCCAAAATCGGGGATCCCCCAAACTGAGTGGGTGTCTTTTGGTTTGCAATTAAAACCATACCAAAGGGGGCCCCAATTTTGCAAGAGGACACTAAAGGGGGATGGGCCCAACCCCCTGCGAACAACCCATTTAATTTATTGGTTTCGACACTCATTCCGCACTTTCGGACCCCAGAATTGGTCCCAAGGACTGGAATGAACAAGGGATATGTACCTCCCTGGAATTCGAAAGAAACTTGGGTCATAGGTACATGGATGTTCAATAGGCCAACTTGAACAAGTTACATTTACAAGCTGATGTAAAGAAGCCCTTGGCCCTTGTAAATCAGATGGTTCTTGGGATCTAAGGAACCCTGTTCAATTTGCCTAAGACCATAAGCATGGGAGATTCGGGCGGGCGAGGCGAGGTTGGCTGTCTTATGCCCACTGGTCATAACCCATGGGACCAACGGCGCAACCGAAGGTCAGTGACCATGGAGCTCCAGAAACGGCTACGGGGAGGGGGGGGGGCTATCCCCTATTAAACCCCAAGCACCTAGGGGGCTGCCCCTTGGAGGTCAGCGGGGCCCTTTTTGTTCTTAATTCTCCAGTGAGCAAACTCACTAACAACTGGCCTACATGCCGTCAAGCAAACCCAAAGGCCACATATTCTGCAGCAGTTCCTCTGCCCCCAACTCCCAACCCCCCCCCCCCCGTCCACGGAATGAGTTGCCGAGGTGGTTCGCCGTGTTCCGGCCCACCAGCGCGGGGAGGCCCAGATGGAGCAAGAAGCTCGAGGACTTCCATCGAGGAAAAAAAAAAGGAGCGCGGTATACCCTATATTTACTGGCTCTCAGTAGGGATACTGACGCCGACAAAAACCATCCCCTGGTGTCTCAAGGGGAACCATGGTTCATTCTCAAATTTTCTTAGTTGATTTCCTAAGAACCAACAAGTTTGGGAAGTGGCTGGTGGTCGTATGGGGGCACGTAGTGGAAGCAATCTTGGAGAAGCAGCTTGCTTCCTTCGCAAATGCCAGGGAATCCCCACTCAACCATGGAATTGGGGATAGAGATTCTGACATTTTGAGTTCTCCATTTAGAAGGCTTGAGCATGGAATTGGGGAGACCTGCGACAAAGCGGGATTTGAAGAATGCTTTTACTTGATGATGCACCTTTACCTTTGAACGTCTCTTGGGCAACACTTGGGCAACATGTCGTACAATGTGTTTGGGTGTCACTAGTTTTGCAACGTTTCCGAAGGGAAGGACTAAGGGCAGTTCAGGATCTCTTGTTAATATTATGACTTGTGTTGTCCAAGGTTCTGCTACAAGCTGCAGGTTTGTTGGACGAAAGTCTCGGCAGAACAAAACAAACAGTTTGCGCATAAAAAGGGTGGCTGAAAGCGTGCACAAGAGAGGCCTGTAGATTGTGTAGAGCAGCCAATCAAATTTATATTTTCCAGAATGGCTCATCTCCACTCATGAAAGAATGCTGATTTTCCGGCAGGTTTCCTGTTTGGAAGTTTTCCTTGAGATCTTCAAGGAACAATCGGCCGGTCTTGAGTGTGATCTCAGGTTGACGCGATCAACAAGATGATGGACGGCTCTGGGACGGGGAAAGGTCTCAATGTGAAGGGCAAGTCAGCAAAGTCTGGCCGCCTTTCAGGCGCGGGGCAAAAACCTGCATCGCTCAAGCGACGTACCTGTTGCGTTGCACACCTCCAAGCTGGTGCTTGTAGGTTCCTCATGTTTGTCACGCTCGGTTAAGAAGTCTAAGCCTGGGCGTTCTGGCATCCAGCCGGGACCAGGATTGGCGGCTTGACCCCGCAGCTGTGCAGATAAACCAACAAAATCCCAATTGTGGACAAACAAAAACGGGGGCACTTGACTTTGCCCAACATGGGGCCTGAAAAAAGCAAGATTTCTGCCTATTTCATAGCAAGCTGGCCGATTGGGTTTGCCAAACATGAGGTCACTTGGGTCCTTTACTTCAAATCCCTGACTTCAGGTTTTGGACGTATGCCCTCTTGCCCACTTAACACCGAACCCGCCAGTGGGTCCCTTAAGGCAGGAGGCTACTCCCCAAATTAACGGACGTGGCTCTTGGCTGCAGCTTCGCAGGCTTCGTCCCGGTGCTGCAGATCAGCGAGAACCGCCACAAGGCGCAGGTCTGTACATCGCCCCCCGAGGCTCGCGTCAGCCACCTGGCCAGAGGCTCCGAGCCGGGTTCGCCCAAGCCTTTGCCTTCGTATTCTTCGTGATCCCACAGATGCGCCGACCTCCCTAGGTTGTGGCTTTGTTTTTTTTGGGATCAGGAGTGGATCTCAAGATGCATGGATATTTATTTGTAACTATATACACAAATAGATATTCACATGTGCGTGTGTGTTTAAATGCAAATATATATATATATATATATATATATACACATCAAGCAAAGATTGCGTGGCCTTCTGTTGTTCAGAGCAATGCCAGGGGAATGTAACGCATTCCCAACAATTCACAACTTGTTTACAGGTGTTTAGCAGGGGACGTCCTAACTAAAGTGGAGTTAGAATACATGCAACATTTTAGCAGTGACCAAAAGTGGGGCAACCACATTCATGGTGAGGTTTATCAGTGCCAAAGGGCCAAACATGTCGCATTCGGAGGTTGAAGGCTTGACGTACAATTCACAATGGACAAGAAGAGGGGAGGCGGAACCACCCTTTGGCATTTTTGTGGAATCCATCTGGCTCCCGAGGAAAAATAGAACAATTACATACCGTATTGCACACCTCGCGACTGGACAGAGAACTCGCACACACCACCATCAGTCTCATTTTGCATTCCCTTTTCAGAGTTGCGCACAGGGTTTGGAAAGAACTGCATAACAGGGGCGGGGCTCTGTGAATTCTTCTGCCCATTGGAGTGTGCTCTCTAGTTTGGGGGGGGGGTCAAACAAGCTTGAGCCCCAGGATCAAGTCCTTCACTACGGGATCCGTTTGTTGTTTCCAGCTAGCATTTTTTTGCGGAAAGGACTAGAGCCTATACAGTCCCTGACCACGCCCTCCAAATCCTCTTGGAATGTAAGTAGGGCACGGGCGGCTAGGGGCTGGAGGCCTGGGCTGGTATTTGCTGCGGGTTCCGGTTGTGGGAGCTCTTCGTGTTGTACAGATGCAGGCCTTTGCGGCCAGGTGTGTGTTCTGTTGTGGACCAGTGGAAGGTGTTGGGTTTTGGGGAGTGGCAATCAAGCCCCGGATAAATTAAGGGTATGAGGGGCAGTCCAACCATAGGTGTGGCAAGGAGCCCTTTGGCAAAGTTTGAGTTCTTTACATGGTTTTGGGCAATGGGGCTTTTCTATTTCTCATGATTCCCCTGTACGGTCATGATTCAATGTGGTTTTAACGTGCCCCACCCCATTCTAGTTGTTTGGGCCCCCAACTTCCTTTCTTTCTTTTTGTTGGGGGGGGCCTTACAAAACCATAGCGGCACGTGTTTTGGGTCTGCAAATGCTGTTTTCGGCCCGAGGGGGTCCATGGGATCCCGTTTTAGGGTGTTGGATCATAGCCAGGGGGAACCACGGCCCAGTTGCTCAGAAAATTGCAATCCCGTTGCCCCTAGGTATCTTTTTTTAGCCAGAAAGGCATGGGTTCCTTTAAGCAGGTTTTCCTGCCATTGCCAGACTTGCTTTGGACGGACGAAATCCTGGTCCTGCACCACTCTGAAACCATGGGAAGCCATTGCTCGTTGCATTTGCAGGGGAAGATTTCGTCCATCCATGGTATCTTTCATTTTATCCTTTTTCCTTTGTTGTGTTCCTTCGTGTTCCCTGTCAACTTTCAACTAGCAGCTGAGCTTTTGCAGTTCGGATCCGTTTGGCCCAGTAAGAGGGGTCACTGGTTGCAAATGGGGCGGTGTCCCCCTATCTGCGGGTAAAGCGAGCTTATGAAGATCCTTTACCTGCAAATCCGATTTTCATTTCAGGTTTTGGCACCAACATGGGGCGTTTCTTGGCCTTTGACCCTTGTTGAACGTCATGGGTCAAGGCGTTATCGATGGTTCCTTTACCCCGCGGCCCAAGTTAGGTCGAAATTGAAGGTCGTGGGGTGCCCGAAGCCCAGGAATCTACTTCCCCCGGGAGGAGATGTGCACGTCCGTGCTGCTGCGCATGCGAAAGGCGCGCGCATTCGCCTTTTTTGAAGCGGGCATTTGTTTTGGGGTTGTTTCAGGCGGAAACCTGAAGAAAACCAGCCTTAAGTTGAGGTTCCCTCATTGGGAACAAATCCATGCGGGGTTTGTGTTACGCTGCTGCTGGGTGCTGCTAGCTTCCCTTCCCCTTGTTTGGTCCAATTTAGTTTAGTTCCCTCCTTATTTGGAGCATATTGGAGCTATTTTAGGCAATGTCAGAGTTCGGGCACAATTTGCCTAAACAATTCTAAATAACTAGCCCCCGCTACCCTCCAAAGGGACCAGAAGGAGACATCGTGTAAACTGTTAGTTGGCCCCAGAAGTCCTCTTACAGGGTTTCCTGTATTTCCTTTCAGGGTGGGCTTGCGCAAGAGTTGCTTTTGGAGTGATGTTGAGCGGGGACTTCTTCATAGAAGCCAGCAGGATTTTCTGCAGGTTTAGCAAATACCAACCAACCAAGGTTTCCTGTAGACTTTCCCGTAGCCCGCAGTCCCGCAGGCCTTGGACGACATGTCACGGGTGGCGCGAGCCGCCTCTGAACGGCTGCAGTTGCATAAGGCGGGACGACAGACGGGCTGAATTTGGATGCAATGACTCAGAGGGTTTAATCATCAACTACCTCCTTAAAAGGTACTTGAACCCTTTGGGCGATGACAAGCTTGACTGGCTGGTTTTTTGGTTGGACTGATCGAATTGCCTATCTATGTTCGCGTTGTTTTAGCGCAAAACACCGAGCAAATGCGTGAACGGGAGGTGTCCGTTCCCGCGCACCAGCCAGATGACATGGCACAGTTTAACTCGATGGTGCGCTTTGTCAAGATCCCTCAAGGGAGATCTCCACGTGCAATGTGGATTCCACTAGTTTGAGACAAGCCCAGTTTGCAAGCAAGAGAAAATTCGGATACCGATCCTCTAACTTAGGATAGTTTTTAGCCATTGTGGTTCGAGTATGGTTGGTGCTTTGTTTAGGGCACCAGCTGTATCTCCCCAATGTGACGAGCTCGCACACTTGGGGATAGAACAAGCTCACCATGATGATGCTCCCTTTCTCAAGGCGCTCAAGGATCCCTTATTTAGGGAGTCAAATGGAGTAAATTTATCTAAACTCTGCAAGCGTATTCTGCAAGGCCCCACACCAAAACCAACACGCCCTGCTTTAAGAATGAAGCCTGGCCGGTGCTCCCCAGATCTCCAGTGCTTGTGTCGTTTGCGTCATATATTTTGTTTGGGGGGGGGAGGGGGGGTGACATCAACCACACATGTATCCCTTTTGCCCCTGTAAATCCCCAGGTCCGGGCCCCTGACAGGCCCGGAGGGGCAGCCGCTGCAAATCGGGTGTGGCGTTTTTCGACGTGCTCAACGCATGTGCCCCACTTACCAAAGCAGAACCAACGAGGGGATCGGCAGTTTGCCCTTTTTTCATTGAGCCCGTCTTTTGAACCGGGCTACGGATATGGCCACAAAGTCACAGATTTTTCGCATGGCTCAGAAAGCTTTTGGGAGCCGAAGCCAACAAAGCCAACAAAGCCAACAACAGACCTCGAATGGCGCCCTTCTCCTTTTGTTTCGAGCAGGAGCCCCTTTATCCTCAGTCAAAACAGAGATGTCACACCCCATTCCTTGAGGCGGGCAAGCGGCCACTGACGGATGAAGAGGAGGCCAAAGCCTTCAAGGACCTGTTGATGGAGGCCAGGTCTTGCAAAACAGTGGATACCGACCTTTAGTCCATGTTTAGTCAAGGTTCACTCAGTCAACATTGGTCCTTCTTCTTACCCACACGAGGCAGACAACAGATTTTCCGGTCATTACCAAAACGGTTTTGTAGCAGAGCCCGTATTTCGCAAGCAAATGCGTGGTGCAAGCACAGTCGTTTGCCCGCCTGTCAGATAAATACATGTATGGCCACCTTGTTGACAAGACTGCCTCACCCGCACACGCCCTCAGTCAAAGAAGCCGACCAAGCAATGCTCTTCTTTGAAAAGTTGGTACCTGGTACTTCCACTTCCCTGGTTGGTTTTCAAAACATCTTGACTTCAAAGGGCAGGAAATTGTTCCTCTTTTCGAGTCGGCACTTTTCGGCTTTGCATCTCCAGGCATCCAGACAAAAAAAAATCCGGGCTCGATGTCAAAATCATGTGAGTCTTAAGGAGAGCCCGGAAAAATGGTCAATCAGGTTGAACCTTATCCAATCATTTGAGTCAGGGGGAGGCCACCTGATCTGAAGACGCGAATCGGGCCCCGAGAGGTGGAGGATGACTCCATGCACGTGCTGCAGCTCTACAGCCCCGAGGCTTGGGGCTTGGCGCCTTGGCAGCCATCGGCTGAGCGAGCCCGGCCTCGGTGGAGGGGATTGCGGGCTTTTGATTTTGAACCCCAGCAGGGGGACGGGGGTGTGATTTTCATTTTTTCAGGGTGCAGTGGGTGCAGTATTCTTTTGGGCCTATGGAAACCAAAAGGAAACCAAACTCATTCTGGGGAGTGCTGAATCCGATTTTGAGGCAAACACACCGGCCGCAAATCCTGAAACAGTCGGGATGGATAACCCGCAAAACATACTTGGACAAACCACCTACCAACTGGAGCCAAGCGAATTTGGTCATCCACAGGGCGGTTGTCTGATTCTAGACGGGACCATTTGCTTTTGCAGCTAAAGAGTCCCAGCTCAGGACGTCCCGGAGCGAGTCTTTCGGGAAGTGTCGCTCGGCTTATTTGGCGCGTTGGGCTGGCAAATTGGTTCCAAGGCCTGGGCAAGTACTCGACTTGTTGTGTTGTGTGTGTGTGTGTCTGGTTGTGCGCGTGCCTGTGCGCACGCCTGTGTGTGCGCCTGTGCGGGTGCGTGTGCGTGTATGCGCGTGTGTGCGTGTGTGTCATTGTGTGTCTCTATGTGTTTGTGTCTGTGTTTGGCCCTGGTGCCGCCTTGTGCCCCCTTCTAAACAGGTCTGAAGAAGGCCGTATTAGTGTCTCTCTCTGCTGGGAAGCTAGGCGAAAGAAGACCCTTTGACGGTTGGCCGTTGACCTGGGCCTTCAACCTGGTCTTTTCTGTTTGAAATGGTTGTTCCCCATGAACTGCAAACCTTCAATTTGCTGCTCACAGTGATCCCAACAAAACAACATGATGCTTTTGACATGGTCCAATCACGTGTCTCCATGACGCACTGATTTGGAGCCATAGCAAGAGGAGCGAAGAGCAGGTTCTGACCCTCAATAGTCAATGGTCCTTTATGGGTCTTGAGAGCTACTAGTATTCGTGTTTAGTCTTCTATGACCCCCCTTATCCTTTATGGCTTGCAGTGTCCGAACGGGTCTGCCCGTGCTCCACACTAATGCTGGCCGCGTTTGCGACTGTTAGCTAGCTTGTTAAGGAGGCAAGGGACATCTTAGCCGGCTAAGAAGGAGCCACTGCCTGGTAAAACTGAAGCCGACCCGGCTAGAAAACTGAAGCTGGAGTCAGAGAGCCGCGAAAGTTAGTTAGGCTGAGAGGTGGCGGTGTAAGGTGGGATAATAAAGCTGTGCAAACCTAGATATTGATGGTTTCTTCGCAGGCATGGTTGTTCAAAGAACTGGCAATCCGTTAAACATAGATAAAGGCACTGGCACATTTGTTTGCAGCAGTGGAAAGTTTGTTACCGTGGCCGGAAGCTTGTTAAAGCAGCTGCCTGTCTCTTAAAACAAGTGAAAGTTTGTTGAACTTGCTAGTTGGCTGTGCAGATGACTAGAAGCTTGGTTATGTAAAGGGTTGGAAGTTTGTAGGGAAGGCTGCAGGTTTGTAAAAGCGGCTGTGAGTTTGTGAGAGGGGGCGTTCGTTGAGCAATGTCGCCTTCTCCTTGCAGCACCGGTCATCGCGGCTGCTGCGCGTCGGGCTTCAACTTCTCATTCCAGCACCTCTGCGGTTCGCGCGGCTGCCGCGTGTCGGGCTCCAACCTTCGGGCGCGGCTGCGCGCAAGCACCCATCCATTCTCGTCAGCTTAAAGCGGCACTGCGCAAGCCCACCTCCCTGCGCGTTATCACCTCTTGGCTTGGACCCCAAAATTCGGAGCGAGAACAAGGAGAAAGCGGGGCGCGCGTGGGTTGGCCTTGGCCCAAGGATTGAAGCCCGATACGCGGCAGCCGCGTAGTCGGGCACAACCCTCGGGCCAGGCCCACCGGAATGGTGGCTGCCTCTTGCAGGCACCCATCCCCGCATCACGCGGCTGCCGCGTGTCGGGCACCAACCCTCGGGCCACCCAAACTCTTGCAAGCACCCATCCGACCCATGCGCTTGTGCTTCAACGCAGCTGTGTCGGGCCTGAATCTTCGGGCCGCAGGCCCACCCAGACGGCGGCTGCTCCCAGCGTTGCGCTTCCTCCGCGGTCGGGCCTCAACCCTCGGGCCGCAGGCCTACCAGGTGGCTGCACATGGCCGACATCACCGTCGTCTGCATTTTATCTATGTGCGTCGCCTTTCTCCTTGCCGCATCCTGAACGGACGCGGCTGCCGCGAGCTGGGCTTCAATCCTCGGGCCTATGCTCCAGACATCTCCAGACCAAGCGCGCTAGACTTTTTCACGCGGCTTTCCGCCGGAAGCCTCTCTGCAGTTTAGATTTCAATAGCTTGAATCTCTTGGTCAAATATTACCTTCGCGCCCTACCCCTGCTGCCCTGCAGTCCTTTAACGCGGATTTTCTGTAGGTTGATTGGCTGGCAGTCGTGCAAGTGGGAAAACTTGCCCGAGCAAACTTGTTAACAGGCATACAAGTAGACAACGGGGCCATAATGAGCAATCGAGAAGCAACCCGTATCATATGATTCTGTCTAGACATGTTATGGCTATCTGAATAACCTTGTACGCGCGATCAACAGTGTCTGAAAGCTGAAAGGCTGCGATCAAGTTAGAACCAGCTCACGTTCTCGGCGACACAGACGTGAAAGCGGCTTTCCTTGCAGGCTCCGCGTGTTGTGTTGCAAAGTGCGCCGGCCAGCCCGCAAGGCGCTGGGAGTTCTGGGCAAGTGGCAACCAAGCAAAGTGCTGCCGAAGGCGCCCCGCCCTAAAGAGATGCGGGTTTACACGGGCAAGTCGCAAGGCGCTAGCGCCTATGAAAGCTTGGTGGCGGAGGCCTTCAGCCCAAGCTTGGGGTGGCCCCAGCTAAGAAAGCAGTCTCAGACCAACTACAGCTTCCAGCGGCATCCTTGAAGGGAGTGACACGTGACGCAAACGGCTCTGAGGGGCGCGGCAGATCTCAAGATGGACAGGCAAGCGATGGCAAGCGTTGCGGGCAACGCGCGAACGCGCGACACGGCTCAAGGTCAACTCCCGTCTCACGGTCAACTCCTCATTCTTACGTGACGCGAGTAAGTAACGCCGAGGTCAAGCACCCAAGTGGCAGGCCAAATCCGGAGTTTCATGGGCAAGTTCTCTACAGCGAGCGTAGCCGCGACCTGAATTAACGATTGAGGCGCCAAAAGGGTTTACACGGCCAAATGTCAAGCGCCCACATGGCAGGCCAGATCCGAAGCTACACGGGCACGTTCTACAGTTAACGCAAACGTGGCCTGAGTTAACGGCGGAGGGGTAAGAGCGATGCAAATGGCCCGAGGTCAAGCGCCCGAGTGGCAGACTAGATCCGGAGTTACACACGCAAGTGCGACAGTTAACGGCCACATGTCCTGAGTTAACGGTGGGCGTGCCAAAGTTGTTTACATGGCCCGAGGCCAAGCGCCCGAGTGGCAGACCAGATCCGGAGTTACACGCGCAAGTGCCACAGTTAACGGCGACGTGACCTGAGTTAACAGCGAAGATTCAGAAGTAGAGCAGTTCAAGTGGCCCGGGGTCAGGCGCCCGAGTGGCAGACCAGACCCGGGGTTACGCGGGCAAGTTCTACTGTTAGCGGCGAGGTCACTGCGTTAACGGGCGGAGTTGCGACAGTAACTCGACATGCCCGAGGTCAGGAGCCCGAGTGCCAGACCAGATCCGGAGATATGCGGGCCAGTCCTACAGTTAACGGCGAGGTCACTGAGTTAACGGGCGGAGTTGCGAAAGCGACTTGGATTGCCCGAGGTCAAGAGCCCGAGCGGCGAGCCAGGGCCGGAGTTATGTGGGCAAGTTCTGGGTTGTAAACAGCTTCGCGGAGAAGGCTGCCGGCCAAAATGCTCAAGCGAAGTGGGTCACCTGTGCGTATAACACCTGACCGCAAGGTGAAAGCAGCGCGTGTTCGAGCTGAGGCGAATCACTAGAAAGTGACAGCGCAAGCTTATGAACATGCAAGCGGCGGGGTTTTTGGGCATTGGACCGCCCTTAACGAGCAAAATGAGTTAGGGTTTCGCTGCGGCCCGAAGCGTGCCACTTGCCAAAGGATTCCAAACGTATCGCGCAGTCTGCCACGCAGCCGTCCGCGGAGTCTGAATCACCAGAAGAGGCTTGAGACTGAGCCATGTCGTTCAGAGTACACTTACGTTCGAGAATTGCTAAAGCGTGCGCTTTGTTGACATGAGCCACGAGCGGCCCGTCGAACACATGTCCCGCAAATGCCTGTACACGTTTGAAGCCATGCAGACCGCGCGCATGCGTTTTTTCCTTTTTCAGAAATTACTGTTTTTTGCGAAACAGCATGAACTAGTGTTTCAAAGCACTTTTTGTGGTTTGACCGTCTTTGGGCGGCACCGAGGCAACCTCGCGCAGAATTGTTAACCATACTTAACCATCGTGGTTCGAGCCCTCCATCCCTATCGTGAACGGCGCCTTCAAAAGCGCGGGGGCTGGGGCCACAAAGGCTTAACAGGTCTGGAGTTGGTTCCACGACAGCAGGCCCCCTGGCTCCACACGGCAAGTGTTGTTTTGGCGCAGCGTTCACCAGCAGGGCTTGCTTTCTGGCGTGCAGCATGTTGTAGCACGACAGAGCAACTCCGCCACGGGAGGCTCATCATCTTGATGGGCATGGGCACACCCATAGGATGCTGCAGTAATTGCACCCTGCCTGGACGAACAACCTGTAGAGAGGCCGCGTAGGAGCAAATCAGCGCAAGCAGCTCTCACTGAAACCAGCTCTGCGTAGGCAATCAGCACTGCAGCGCAAGCAAGTCATCCTAAAAGGCACGGCTTTACCAAGCAACGCAGCACCCCCAAAGGGGGCATAACAACTCACTTGGAGAAGCGCGGCCCCAGCATCGCAACGCCACACCTGCCCTGTAAAGCACAGCAACTCCGCGTCAACCGCGCAGCAGCGCAACGCAAGCACTGCTGCGCAAGCGATGTGAGACCAGCAGCTCTGCGAGAGCAACGCAAACCACGCCAAGGCAAATTTCTCCCCAACACGCTTCCTGCAGTCAAGTAAACAAGATACGAAAGGTAGCAGAGACAGAAAGCTTGTCACCAAGCGGCGACAGCTGGCAGAGTGCGGGCACCTCTCTGAGGCATCCATCTAGCCAAGGACACGCCCCAAACCGTTTTCAGCCAGAGCACACGCACACCCACGCGCGGACACACAAAAAGGAAACCCATATACACACACACACACACAAACGCTCGCACGCAAGCGCACGCAAGCGCGGAAGCAAGCGCGCGCACGAACGCACGCACCACGCTCACGCACACGCATGCTCGCACACGAGCGCAAACGTCGCGCGAACACAGACGCGTGTGCGCAGGCGCACAGCGTGTGTGTGTGTGCGCGCACGCGCGCGTGCACTGACGGACGCGCGCACGCAAGCACTTCACGATCCTGCATGGGTTTCGTCCGTGTGTCTGTGGCGTGGCGGAGTCTTGGAATATGAGACTATCTTAAAACTTACACACCTTTCTGAGAAAGCCTTCAGGGAAAAAAAGACTGCGCAGAGGACTCGGGAGTTAAACGCGGCATAAAAAAAAGTTAAGTTTGTCAAAAAAGAGTTAAGCCAGCCACTCAAGTGTTAAAATTGCCATTGACAAGTTAAAAGTGCAACAACAAGAGTTAAACTTGCCTTTCAGTACTTAAAGTGGCAATGAACCAGTTAAAATGGGAATGAAAAGCATAATGGCAGTCACTCAATCGTTACACGGGACATGTAAGGAGTTAAACGAATCATCAAACGGTTGGCAGCGTGATGCAAACACATCGCAACAACACTCAGGTGTTGAGTCCTGGCATGCCCCCTCAACGCCCTCAAACAAATCTTAGCGAAGCCGCTGATGTTATGCTCCCTACCCTAGGCTGAAAGAAAACTAGCTCCGGTTCAAACAAGCCAAAATCCAACATACAAAAGCAAGCCGAGGGCCATGCCCAGAATTGGACGCCTTCCTATGCGTAACTCACGAACAACACCGCTTAACTCTGGAGATAACACGCACCTCAAAACTCACGATATGTGGCAAACCTCACTCAGACCCCAGTTGGACGCTCCAATTTATGGCTCTGAACCAGTACTTGAAAGATGGGGATGAGCCTAGGTACATCACCAGGGGCAACATCATCAGGGATGGCGACTGGAAGACCGGCCGTCCTTCCGAGCCGGCGTTCATGGACATGACGCTTGGGAGCGTTTTTTTTTGTGTGTCGGGGGGGGGGGGGGGGAGAAGGACGAATTTCTGATGTCCTCTTAGACAAACCTGTATTTTTGTTAGTCCCGTATGCAACATGAAACGCTAGAGGCCCAACTGCCTACAAAAGAGTACCCCTGGCATCCTGGCAACTATCGATTGTGTGCCCTGTACTCCCCTATGCTTCCCTTCCAGGGTGGTTTTGACGGTAACTTTTGGGCGAATTCAAAGTGAGCTTCTTTTTTGGTGGGTAATGTTCAAAGAAACACATAAGGAGCCCTGTTTGTGTACCCGTACCCATTAAACATTTGCGACTCTGGCATTTCCATCAACAATCTGTAAGTGACAACACTCTTCAACTGGTATTTTAGCAGCAAGCTATAGTTTTCCACAGGACAGCCAACAATAAAACATGCATATTAAATATGATTCTTTGCCGACAAGATTCTGGACGCAACGGCGGAGCGAGAGAGAGAGAGAGAGAGAGAAACAAAAAAAACAGAAGAGTGAGAGACAGCCAAGATTTGTAAAGGCGAAGAAACCTGGGTTTGGAAACCCTGATGGGCCCCCCTTTTGGATAGTGTTTGAAGGCACGCCACCGGACAAACGTTTTGGGGCCTCATACTTTGGAATCAACCGTATCTAAGCTGCCTCTCTTGGAGTCTTGGGATTGTTTTGATGCCCCATTCCCCTCTGGACAGTTCTGAAAAGTGCTAAGAATTCAAACCTTGGTGGAATCCACAGCCATGTTCGAAAATGGACCCCTCCCCCCCATTTTGTTTTGCCCCAAATGTGCGATGGTCAACCTTCTCTTGCGTGCCATTGTCATTTGCCCCTAATGAGAACCCTAGAGATGGTCCAATTCATCGCCAAGGGGTCGATGGCGTTCTAAGCCCAGAGGCAAGGGCATGCCTGTGTAGGGCCGCAGTCATTTTTCTAAATCCTTGCAAGTGAAAAATCCAAGCACCACACCGTGGATGATGGGAACTTGCAGGGATTCCCTCGTTCCGCCATTTGTTGGGCATCCGGATTATTTTTGAAGGATCAACACTAGGCACATCTTTCAGAGCGCATTGCTTGGCCCAGGAACCTGTACACGCTTCGCGGCTTGGCAGAACTTCCCTTGGACGTTAAGCGACTCCAACCCAAACCAGGGCTACATACCTGAGCCATCACACCCCTTGAATCCCTTGAACAAACAATAAGTCTAGGGTGTCTACGTGCACTAAAGTAAAGTAGATATCGGAATTCCCGCTAGATGGGCAAGCAAAGGGGATGATTCAACCAAAGTTGGTTGGAGTGGTGCCATCAAGGTTCACCCAACCGCGCCCGTTTTCCAACAGCCATGGAAGCTGGCAGAAAGGTGGAATATAGTGCTCTTGGAAGGCTTGTCCACTTGCTTCGGGGGCATATTTGGTTCCCCTGAATGGAAACCAAGCTTGCTTCCTCAGTCTTTGCACTTTGTGGCCAGACAATTATAGTGGTAAACACAGGGTTCAAGCTGGTTTGTGGGCGCTTCCAATCAGGAAGCGATTTCAGACGCGCGATTTCAGACGCGAAACCCCGCAACTCCCCCACTGTACAAACCTGCCCAAAGCGTTATTAGGTCCTCAGCAGGGCTTGTTTTCGAGGAACAACCCCTGACAGCCTTAGGCAGGCTCGGGCAACCGTATGTCTTGCGAAATGTTTATTTTGCGGTCTCTAATTTGCCTCAGAAGTTTGAGGTATTCACTTCGGGTTGGTGCTGGGAGCCTGTTTACCCTACTCACTGCCGCGCTTGAGCTCTTTTCCAACCCAAGCCAAAAGGCAAAAAACACGACAAACAAGGACTATCCCCTCGGATCCTCGGAACCCAAAAGCGCCCCTTGGCTTTGTGTTACAATATGGACTTGGACTGCCGCATCGATCTTTGGTTGTTCTGTTGGTTTACCTGTTCTCCTCAAGGTGAAAGGGGCGCTTTCTTATGAACCAAGTTGAAAGTGAAAGCGGTCCAAGCCCCAACGAAAACACAAGCACGCCTTTTTGGGGCCGAGTTTAATCATTGAGTGAGGCGATGCAAGCGCCGCGCCGCGCGCAGTGATGTGGCAGTTGGATGTGGAGGACCCCCCTGGCCACTGGAGGTCTGCGGTATGAACCACCCCATCAACGCAACATCTTCCTAACTTGGTCTAGTAAGGTATCAGTGGCCTTGCTTCAACCATACAAGACAAAAGAAACTGTTAGCCTTGTGTCAATGTGGTCTTATCCAGAACTGGGTGCGAGGGCAGCATCTGCATCACGGCTCCCTATACTTCCCTCTTTGGGGAAACTCGAAGCAATTCTTTTTCGGTTGAGTGATGTTTCAAGAGCATACAGGAGTGGATGGATTCACCGCGTGCTTTGGGGGCATGTTGCTTTCCGGCGTGTTGTCCCTGGTTTCCTCAACACGAGTCCCTAAGGCGTGAATTTGGGTCATAGTTCTAAAGCACCAGGGATCTTGGGATCTTGGATGAGTCATCTGCAAGGGTGAAGGCCAGATGTCCAGAGACAACTTGGCGCACCCCTTTTCTGAGGCCCGTGAAAAGGCAACCAAGAAGGCGAAGCTTCCTGTGGTGGGTTTCAAAATGATGGACACCCGGTTGGTGCCTAATTCACCAAGACGCCAAAACACCAAGACGCCAAAAGGAGAGCCACCCTTTTCTTGGGCTCCCCCAACTTGAGAGTTGCACCCTGATTCCGTTGCACGAGTGTGCAGGACGGCCTAAATCCCCTGAGCCTCCTGATGGCTTACGAGGAGGACAAGGCGCGAGAGAGAATGTCTGCCCTACTTGGCGCCAATGGCTGTGGAGCCCGTTTAGAACCTGGAGGTGCAAAGATACCCGTATCCCCCAATGCAAGGTTGAGGCTGCATTTTTGCTCCAAAGGCCCATGTCCAAATTTGGGATAGGTTAGCTGCAACTGTTCCCCATTTTTTGCCACGAGCTGTAACAAATGTTGGGCGTGTAACCAC
This sequence comes from Effrenium voratum, assembly GCA_963377175.1. Lineage (NCBI taxonomy): Eukaryota > Dinophyceae > Suessiales > Symbiodiniaceae > Effrenium > Effrenium voratum. Next base: position 67,429 of record CAUJNA010001008.1, on the reverse strand, counting down.
CCGATTCAACCGGCTGCAGAATTTAAAGGGAAGCAGGGTGGCACCAACACATGTGGTCCCCTTCTCTGGTTTCGGAATTGCTTGCAAACAGGAATTTGGGTTTGCCACAAGGTTAAGGAACCCAACAAATTGTAGGTTTCCTCCTGATGGCGCTAGGGCCGCCCCCCCCAAAACAGACCCTTTGTTCCGCTATTGAACGGGGGATCCTGAAAACGGATTCCTGACCTTGTCAACCCACTAGATGAACCTTCAGATCACGGCTTGAGACATATCTAAAGGCATTCTCAGTTGCCCAAAGCCGACCTCTTAACCTTGTTTTCCCGTTTTCAGTCCATTTTAAGTCAGGTCCAAAACCCGAAAACTTAAATTTCCACGTCGTTTTGTACGTATACCTTGCGTATACCCATCGCATATAGGTTTGTCTCAGGGGGCCATCCATCAGACAAATGTGTTTTCTTCGTGGCTTCCCTGTAAAACCGACCAAGAGGGTACCCTCGGAAACGACCCACCCATTTTATATGGTCATGGGGGCAGGGATTTTCCCGCTAGGATCCCAATGGACGAAATAGGATTTCTTTTGGGTGCCTTTTTGTTGAGTCCCTTCTTTTGAAATCTCACAACCATGGGACCAAACAGGAATGGACATGTTTGGTCGCGCGCCTAACTTGGCACCTGGTTCCCTTCTGCGGATCCTCAATGATGATCCAACACTTTCCTCATTAGAAGGTTGATGACCTACCAACCCCAAGGGCATTGAACCATGACAACGGTGCAATTTATGTCAGGGCACCTCCCAAAATGGTTAGTTTTTCTTTGGTTCCCTTCATATCCGAAAATGGCCTTCCTGTGTTCGGTTGTCTTTATGTACGCGGACATTTGCGGGGCAATGCTGAGGTGGACCGTCCAAGAACCGGGTTTGGCCACCCACCCGTTGTTCGAACCACTGTTGAAACAACTTGCGTTTGGTTTCCCCACAGCGTTTCTCAGCGTTCCAGGGCCTGGCTGTTCAAACAAACTTTGCAACCAACCCTAAAAACCCCTGTTGTCTTGGCGGTTCCCAGCCATAGCTTGAGACTTGTTGCTTAAATTAGAGTGGTTTATGCAACATATCCCACTAAAAATGGACAACTTTTGGCTAGGGCGCAACGAATCACACTGTTTTAAGGGTGCTCCTTTAAACCAATTCCAAAAGGTTGGCATCCCCGAACAAATCCATACCTCCACAGGCGTGTTTGTCCTAAGAACCGCCCATTGGCGGCTTTGTTCTGTCATCCACGATCCCATTCCCGGTAGGTGAAGCCAGTCGTCTCGGACTTCGACGCCTTTATGCTGGGCTGCTCGGGGGCCATGTCGTTCGAAAAGCTGCCGGAGGAGCAGGTCAAAGTGATGCAGGGGGCCCAGAAATCGCCGATTTCAGAGGCCAAGCTGCGCCTTCTTGAGGTGAGTTGGTTGCTCAACTGGTCGTACACACGAAGCTTGTAAACAGTATGGTCGGCGTTTCTTGGGAATTCATCTCCATTCCTTTGTTCCCAAGTGGCAAGGCACCATTTGTAAGGTCCCCTAGTTTTTTTAACCCAAGGCCAACAGCCAGGCAGTTTCTGCCCTCAAGGGAAAACGGTACCTCGCTGTTCTTGATAGTTGGTTTTTATTCATATGGTCTTGTTGGTTCTGGCCACGTTCAGTGGTGAAGGCTGCCAAAAGGGTGCTGCAAGATTCGGTTTGGGGTTGAGCAAAAGAACGGTGCGGTCGCTGCAGTTTTGGAAGTTGCCCCTCAGCAAGCTTTGCGTGCTAGAATCCCTTCGAACCCCTTCCACTGCAGTAGGCACCTTTCCAGAGGCCCGAAGCCGGGGTCTCTGTTCATTTTGCTTGCCCAGGAAGTGGACGCTTCAGCGCATCGAGGAAGTCTTGTCCACGCCCAGCAAGTCCGGGTGGATGTCCAGGTGGCTGGAGACATGGCCCAAACTCGAGGCTCTTGAAGACACAACTGTACAACTTGGTTGTCAGGTCATGTCAGATTTCCCCAACCCCAGAAAAAAGGATCTAAGAGTCTTGTCTTGGTGGCGCCCTTAGGTTTCCTCCCCAAGGCTAAGAATACACCTCTTGGTATTGACCGCGTAGGGGCGTATGATATAAGGGTGTAGAGGTTGGGTTGTCCCTTGACTAAAGAAAACCACGTGGATTGTCAGGTGGCTCTAAGACCGGGGACAACGCAAAGGGCCCATTTGGATGCGTCTTTGCAAGGGTAGTCTGAAAGGGCAATTGTATTGTTTTCTGTTCTTTTTTGTGGGAGGGGTGGGGCACTTTTTCGAGACATGCTTAACACAGACCATTCACTGGGTTCATTCTGGAACCCTGTTGGGGGGCGCTTGCCCCCAATCACTTGGTCACTTGGAACATGATGGGCCCCATGGATGGGCAAGCCGTGAGGAACCCCCCCCCACCCCCACAACCACCCCCTCCCCTGCCCCCGAAACCGACCCGGGAGTTGCAACAGCCATTCTAAGGTGCCCCCCCCCCCCTACGGAGAGCCTGATAGCTGCTGGAAGTGCATGTCTAGCCATTTGCATATGCAAAATTCATGATCACAGCAGCGTTTCCAGCAGCCGTGGAAGTAGACATATTTGTGGTAGACTTGGGGTCTGCTCTTGGAAAGGCCCTGGACCTTTGTCCATTCCTTTCTTGGAAACAAGAACTGGCATCATGTTGAACTCATTCTACATGTCCAGACCAAAAAGTTAAACCATTATCTTGAGTCGGCGGGAAAACAAATGGAACACATCGGATATGAGCAAGCATCTGGATGTCCTTTTGGACACGATGCCGAGGAGATTCTGAAGCGGGAGTCGGACAAGGGCTTCCACCCAGAGATCCCCAGGCAAGTACCGCTGGATTCCAAAAGGAACGTTGACACAATAATAGCCACATGGTTGGCCAGGGGTTGACCCAGTTTAGTGCAAATCGTTCACGCTTGCAAGACAAGTTGTCGAGCAATCTGTTTGTTTAAGCGGGGGCCAAGGTGAAGACAGTTTGAGAGGGTGGTGTGGGAAGCCTTTTGTAAAAACAAAAAAGTCACCTGTCGGAATGTTGAAACAGATCCGGTAAACAAAGCTTGTTCATGTGTGTTTATGGAACAAGGTGTGGAGAAACATGTTGTAGTCTTTAGGTCACCTCCGGCAACCCTTAGTTGGTCGTTTGGATTTAGATTCAATCACCCATGTTTTTTTGCAGTTAGTAAATGGGAAGCCACCCACTAACCTGCCAACCACCAATCTAAACCACCAGGTAGAGGGGAACCAACAAACATGGATTCTTTCAGAAATGTGCACTTCCATGTTGCGAGGGAAGATAGGAGAAGTTGTTTTGTCAATGTGATACATCACATTTGACCTTCTGGATATCCAAGTCCATTTTTTGGTATGGTTCCATTTGGCATCAACCAGCAGGCAAGGGTGGGCGTTCTTTCTCATTGTCACCATGCGTTTTTTCAAGCCCGCCCTCTTGCCTTCTTGACGCGGCCCAAAAGATGGTTCTGGGGTCCACCCAGCCTGGGCCCGCACTCGCTGTTTTTTTCTCCAAAGGGCCATGTTGCGAGAGGAAAATCGTAGGAAGCTAACAGACTGGGGGGTGGAGCAAGCAGGGCGACCCCTGGGTTGCCCTCACGAAAGGGAGGCCTTTGCGAGCTCACTCTGCCCCGGCACGCCAGTGGTGTTGACACTATTACGCTGCTAGGCAAGGTGGCCACGCCGGCCTTACTTGCTTAGAACCTGCTGTTTAGATTTTGGCGCCCCACTTGTGGTCTAATGCCAGTCAAGGTCAACAAATGGCCCGGTGGGCAAGTGAGCAGCCCCGTAGTGAGCATCAGAAACGGTTTGGGGTTGCAAAAGTGGCCGTCATGATGATCCCATGCTGAGCTGGCTGAAAAGCAACACACAGTTCCATTCGAAGGGTTCGGATTTGCCTCGTTTGGCTTGAGAGGTTAGGATGGGAGCATGCCCTCCCCGGCTTTTCTTTGGACGTGTCACCAGATGGGGCATCTTTTTATTGGGTGCAACCCCAAGGGTTCTTACGCCATCCGAGACGACTTCACAAATTGGCACGCGCCCAGCGCCCGCGCCCAGCGCCCGCAGGTTCGGCTTTGGGGACCCGACCTCCTATCGCATCGTGGAGCAGCTGGTGACTGCGCCGCTTGAAGGCATTGCCAGAAAGGCCTTGTGACTTTTTTTCACTCGTGTTTCTCGAACCGTTTCCTTTAATTAGCAGCAACAAGTTCCGACTTTTGCAGGGTGACGGATCAGCTCCCCGGTCAGCCGCAGCAGCACAAGCCCTAAAACCCTAAACCCTAAACCCAGCCAGCCTAACAGCGCCAGCCCAACAGCCCAACCCAACAGCCCAACCCAACAGCCCAACAGCTTAAAAACCCTGCCCAGCCATTAGCCTAACAGCCCACCAGCCCAACAACAGCCCCAGCCCAACAGCCAAAAGCAACAACAGCCCAACAACTCAGTAGCCCAGCAACCTCCGTTGTTTGCTTTGGTGAGCATGGCCTGTGGCTGGGTGGCACTCTTCTTCCCAGGGGGTGCACTAAGAAAACAAGTGAGTGAACACCCAAGCCTCCTGGCTTCAGCGGAAGTCATTAAAAACAAGAAACTGTGTGTTTAGGTTCAGGACCCTCTAAACTGGAATCACCTCCAGCAAGAAATGGTTTCAACCATCTTTCATCCAGGGTCACTCGGCAAGCGGGAATGCTTGATTTCAGTTTTGGTGCCCATGTGTTTTACCTCCCCCTTTTCCTTGACGCCAGGCCCAGCCAGGCTTTGTGCAAAGGAAGCCGAAAGGACGCCAAAAGGAAAGCAAAGAGAAGCCAAAGGGAACCCCAAAACCAAGGGGCAACCAAAAGGAAGCCAAGTTCGGGTTTAAGGCCTGCTTCTGCGATACCAAGGGCATCCCATAAGTGACAAAGTAGTCATGGGAATCAACCACTTAGTAACCACAACCTCTGAGCTCGCCTGGGTAAAAGGAGCTCCCCCATCAAGGCCCCTTGCCAGGATCAGGGCCTTCTTGTTGCTCCTTTCCTTTTGTTTCCCTTGAACATACATCAGGTATGCCCATCCCCCTGTGCTTCAAAGAAGAGCCAGGATTTGAGTTCGCCAAAAGCTACCCTCAGGTTGGTACGGGAAGCCAAAAGGCAAAAACCGATGCCATTCTGAGAATTCTTGGGGTCCAAATCCCAAATATGACACATACCCCAACATGACGAGGTCCCATTTGGGCCCCATTTGTTGCCATCCATCTTGAGGTCCCATTTGGGTCCATACCCCATGACGATGGGACCCCAAATGGCTTTCCGCACCAGGATGGGGCTCCTGGGCGCTGTGCGCCACGGCGCCGAGTGTCCTTCGGCCGCAGCGCCGATTCGGCCAAATGGGCGCTGTAGGGTCCCAGAAAGATGCGCCGATTTGCTGAAAGCGATGCTTTGCCCAAGCAAGTTGCCATGAAACCAGGGGCTTCTTAGAGGGAAGGGGGTTCCCATGGGTCCGCCCCGTCAAGTTCCAGGCTGGTGGCAGGGCGTTCCGTTGATGTTGGGTGGCTGCTAAGGACAATGTGTGACATGCTTGGTTGCGCAGTGAAGCGCCATCTGATTGAAAGGGAGACTGAAAGGGAGATGATCATGACTGGAAAAGTTTGGGCAACAGGAAGGGACACTCCAAGAGGACACCCAACAGGGTTTTGTTGGTGCTTGTGGGTCCCTTGCTTTTTGTCGAGAACAATTCACCATTTTGCGCTTGGGTTGGCCAATTTTCATGTCACTGCCCGGAAGGGGGCTTTCGGGCGAGGGCATAGTCCTCCGCCCCCCTGCCGAGTGCCCAAAGCAACTCGACCGAAGTGATCTCGTAGCTTCGGTCGGCCACTTTGGCCCCAGACTGTCCCAGAGCAGCCTATGGCTATGGGAATTGGCCCTGGAATAAGGAAGAAGGGATGGGGGTTCTTTTGGTTGGAAAACACATTTTGCAGGCCAGAGCCCTGGATTTCAGGCTTCAACTACTACTTCCCACAAGACCTGGACGATGAGTTCCTGGTGGTGTGGAGGGACTTCGAGACGGAGCAGCCATGGAAGCAGCTCGGCGCCTCTAAGTTCAAATATGGTCCCCACGCACATGGAGGTTCCTCAAAATGGACAAGCTTGGCGCAGAAAAGGAAGCCATTCCTCTGGAAGGGGCTCCTTATTTTGAGAAGCGTTATGGAAAGAAGGATCCGTAGAAAGAATGGGGGAGAGTTGCTCAAGCATATCGCCGATGTTCTGGATGGCCAGCCATTTTAATGGAAATGCCCTCAAGGCCCGTTGGTGAACCTAAATCCAAATGTACATCATGTGTGCCCAAACCTCCCTGATCGAAAATCGGAAGGGTACCGCATTTTTCGGTGGGTTTCTGAAACTACTACTACCCATTTCTAGGCTTTTGAGGCCACCGAATCAGCAAAAAGGCGAGCCACCCAGTTGATGGAAGTTGCACCCCGGGGGTATCACGGCAGATACCTCACGGAGCCGGAGCTGCGGGGGTTCCTGCTGGACCGCATCTCTGATGGCTACAGCTTCCCCTTGCGCCTTGGCTGGTTGTTTTGCTCGATCATCAAGCCCCACACCCCCCGCCCCAGTCATGATGTCGCAATTGCACAAAACAACGCGTATGGGCATGTGGCTTGCCCTTTGTCTTCTTTTGCGGCGACGGGAGCCCCAAAGATCAACAGTCGAGTGGGCACATCAGCAAGTGCAACCGTACCGAGCATAGCCTCATGGCACCCCAAAATTCGCACATGGGGTGCCGCATTTTGAGGCAATCCTTGAATCTTGGGCGGACAACGACGCCCGAATTAATTCATCTGTTTCTGCGGAGGACTTTCAGGAAGGGGTGGTGCCCACGGCCCAAACATGACACAAGCCCACCCTCGGCCTCAAGGTTCTACTCCACCAACAGAACCTGACGGTACCTGACGGTAGAGGGCAGCTTTTCTCAAAGCGTTTTCGGGGGGTGCGGGCTCATGTCAACTTTCGAATCCCTTTGACCCAGCCGGTTTCGCCCGAGGAACCCGAAGTGGGTCATCTGCGACAAAGGCTGGGCGCGTCTCCCGTGATGGGATGGGATGGAAATCCTTCCGCTGGTGCAGGCCAAGGGCAACGAGAGCCATCCACAACAGCTTGGCTGCTTCAGCTTGGGTACCAGGAGGGTGATACACCTCCCAACTGGGGCGTGATGTCAGTGGTAAACCCCCTGATGAAAGTGTTCCCCCCTCTGCCTCCCGGATTCCCACCAACACTGCAGCAAAGCAAGGTTTGCAAGAACAACCAGAAGTTTTGGTATTGCTTATTCCTTTGTGTTTAGTATTTGCTTCGTCTGCGCTTAAACCCACCAATGCTGAGCCACTACTAAACCGACATGAACCACCCTCAAGTTGTCCCAAGCATGTACACCCCGCCCAATGCATTTTTCTTACTAAAGTCTGTTGAACATCACCAGGTGTTCGAACTCACAAAGCTCGCGAATAATCATGGCCCTGTTCGGGTTAATACAAAAGCTGCTGCTGCCAATTTAAAGTCCTATTGCTCAGAAGGGGCCAAGAAGGCAAGGACCACTCCAGGCTTGTGTTTTTTTTGTAGTTCAATTGGCCAGTAAGGGGCCAGAAGTAAAAGGACGAGGGCCGAAAGAGGCTCTAGATCAATCAGGGGGGTCCTCCAAACATTCGAAGTTTTGGGTGCTTGTCCAAGCCTTGGGCTTATCACCCTTTTTGTGGCCTAACAGAGGCGGCCAATCATGGGAGACCTATGGCCCTCGCACGGTTCCCCTGCCGTGGGCTATGTCGTGGGAGTCGTCCAGGGTCCACCTTCCCAAAAAGATAGTCTTCCTCCTTTGCGGGACGGGGGCCCCATAATTTCATTTATGGCTGCATTTGCCCCTACCCCGAGCCTCGCAAAGATGGTCAAGGCAGAACGGTAGACAATTGGTTGGCTTCCTTTGGTTTCCGTTTTCCAGGGCGCAGGGCCAATTTTCCTTCCGACCGATCGGGGTCGGATGGGAAAAAGCAACCCTGGGGAAGAGATACAACCCAGGATGAACAACCCCTGGGTGATAGTGGGGCAACACTCTGCCTGCGGCCAAGGTCAATTGTGCGGGGTCGGAGAACAATTGAGGGTGCAAGAAGGCCCTCCCTTGAATGATTTGGCTGGTGTCACTCTGCCGGCCAGGAAGTGGCACTGCCCTGAACACGCAGAGTGGAGAGTTTCGGCAATCTCGTAGACAACGTGAATCCCCGCCGAATCCTGATGTCCCACCAAGGGGCCCAACCACCTCCTGCAACATGTGTAACGTGCACACTCCCTAAAGCCAACTTCCTACAACCGAGTTGTGTCAAACTAGACTGGGCCCCAAAATGGCAGCTTTCCTTTGTGCCTTCAACCCTTTTACACCATAGTGGGTCCAAATCCCAATGATTGACACATACTGTGTACCCATTGGGTTACTGCACCCGAGCAGGGAAAGCCAGAGGGAGCCTTCACCCACCATTACCAAGCATGGCCTTCAGAGAATGCAATACAACACAAAAAGCAAAAACAATGCCCCAAATGAGCCTCTTGTTTTTAAGAGTTGGTTTGGGAAGCCAAACGGATTGAAACCCACAGCTGCTCCGTGCGCGGGAGGCTGGCGGGAGGTCTTCCTAAAGCTCCGGGCGGCCCCGCAATTCAAGAAGCACCTGGACGCCTGGTTCCCGCGCCTCGGTGGATGGACGGTTTTTGGGCTTCCCAAAAGGAACTACTTATTTTTCCGGGGTCCCCAATTTTGACAATTTGGACAACCCCTGTCGAATTGGGGAAGAGTTGGGCTCAGCAATGTGCCTCGATGCACGCGTAAACGCTGGGCTCGCTTGGCCTGGGCTCCAATGCTGAAACCGATCGCAAACCTCCCCTTGGCCTCTCCCGAATGAACATGGGTCCCCAAAAGGAAGATTTTGAGGGGTTCTCAGAATCAGCTTTGGGAAGGATCATTATGAGGATGGACCCAGCAATGCGGAAACTGGGTCAACGTTTTGGTAGTGTCTGGAAGATCTTTGCCGATGGGTCGCTTTGTGGGCCAAGCTAAGGTTGATGTTTGAAGGGAAGTCGGGAAGCACAGGGAGCCCTGCTGGTGCTGAACAACCCACGCGTTTAGCACGGATGTGGCTGGTTATGCTGATGCGTGTCATTTGGCATGGAAAAGCAAGGCCCGAACCCCAAAGTCAACAGATCCCCTTTGCTGGAGACTCAGCAAGGCTTGTGGGGGGTGGTTGGCCCTGGATTAGTCAAGGATTCCATCAACACATACTCCCGAATACTTCCCTTGAATCATCCAAGGGGTTAGCAAACCTTGGTCAAAGTTACTTTGGGCAAAGCACGGGTGTGTTTGGTTCCTTTTTCATGGAAGTCAGCCTTCAAGTGCCGGCTATGTCGACCCTCGCCCCGGTACCATGGAAAATTATGGGGGCCTGGCGCATGTGTCAACTCAATGAGCGTGTCACAGACTTCCAGGCGCAGAAGCCGTCATGGGAGAAACCCGCAAATGAGCCGAAGGCCAATTGATATCTTCAAGGTCTCTGACGTGTTCCAGACCAACCCTTTGATAGTTACAGCTTTCATGTGGTGTTGTCTTTTTGTTGTTCGTGTGTGCGTGTGTGTGCGTGTGTGTGCGTGTGTGTTTTGAGGACGCCCTTTTCAGGATGGTTCAACGAGAAACCCGAAGGATGAAGCCGTTCTTTCAGGGTGTCCCTATGTCAATTGTTCAACGCGTGGGTTTGAACCAACAAGGCGTTCTTCCTGTGAGGGGTCTTCCCGTGAAGTCGTATGAACTCTCGCTGCAAGGCACTCATCTGGGCTGCATCCTGGCATGCAATTGTGTTGAACCTCGGTAATTTTGCTGGGGTATGCATTTGGGCGCCGTCTTTGCGGAGCATGTGACCATTCCTCTCCTGCGCAGCCTCGTCGTGCCCACTTTTTGATTTGTGGGAGGCCAATGCGACAGGACGTCTATCTGATGGGCACCTCTTCAAGCGTTGTTAGTGGACATAAGGCCACATGTCACTTACTTTCACCGAAGGGTGCCTTCCAGAACGCCGCTATTAAGCTACATCCAATACTGTTTCAGAGCCATAAGGGCCATAAGGGGAGAGATGGTATGTAAGGTTGTGGGCCTTCCCGGTCCTTGGTCTCTAATCGTGCGGATGAAGGTCATCCTATGTTTTTCTATTGCACTGCGTGAGAACAGAGCGCACTCCACGCGCAAGGTGCATGAGGCGCCTGCGGGAAGCTTGTGGACTAAGCGAGCCAGTTTTTACTTTGTGTGTTGGAATCATTGTAGAATTTGCAGTTACCATGTAGTTGTGACACTTTGTAAATCTTTGTGAGGCTTAGGTTATATTGGTGTGTCTCTCGAATTGGAAACCCAAGGTGGGTGTTTTTCTTTTGGCACCTTGCAAGGCAACCCCCAGATCCCAACGCCCTGATTTGGTCGCTAGGTCTCATTTGGGTATTGCCCCCCCGTCAGAGAGACGGGCGACCAAAGTGCCAGCCGAGGATGCACCACATCGACGAGCTGTGCAGGAGGCCAATATTCACAACGCGCACAGGGCATCTCTTTCAACATTGAAGTTGTTCAGTTATCCCCACGCTTGCTCGACCCGCCTTTAAAAGCAACATCGGGTCACATGCAGGGCGTAAAGATATGTAAAGATGAAGTTTGGGATGAGGCGTGTCCTCTCTTCTTTGTAGAGGAAATATCTTTGAAACCCTGAGGTGCCGGGCAGGGACTTGCCAAGCGAGCCTCTCGGTACGTTTTAGGGTTCCCGTATTTTAGCACGTACCCATCCGGATAGCTTGAAAGTTGAGGCAGGGTATCTGACAATTCCTCAAGTGAGACTCGTGCCAGTCAAGGGTGAAGATGTACGACGTCGCAGCACTGCCTGTTTTGGACAGATCAGGTTAATTAAAGCACAAGGTTTCAATTTAGCCGACCACTGCACACAGGAAGCAACATGCCTTTTCTAAGGCAGGATGATCCCCTAACACCTGAAGTTAGTATGTAAGCGTTAGTGGGCGGGACAGACCCTTGATTCCAGCTGCGTTGAATCAGAATGCTGGCGCACCGAGTTGAAGAGAACCCTGGGAGGCAGGTGGTCGTTTTACTTTGAAACACTAGCTAAGCAGAGTGAACCGGAGGCAGGGCTGAAGCCTTCATTTTTGTGGGGGGAAACAAACAAAATCCAACTGGCTCATCAATCCGGGTCCACATGTCTCCCTAAGCTATGGATTTGAGCGCAAACCGTCAAATGGAATTCCAATGTGCCCCCGGGCACAGGCACAGACATCCCTTTACACTCCCTGATTTGATTTACTCCTACAAGATGGTTTGCCTTCGTTCTCCCTTGATCACAAGGCCAACCAAAAACACCTATCATGAGATGCTTCAAGGTCTTATTGACGATGCCAAACTGGGTCTCCAAGATGAAGAGGAAAGCTATCTTCCATGGACCTCCAGTCAGGTTCCATTTGAGTTGGTGGGAAGGAGGGTAAGCATGTCGATCTTATTCGTGCTGAAGAAGCTTTGACCCGTTCAGTCTGGTGCCAAATAGCGCATATTGATGTTTAATTTGCCCAAAGGGAACCCACAAAGAAGTAGACCTAGGGGAGCCAAAAGCGAAGCCTGTATCTTAACTGTTTTGGGGAAGCCAAAATTTGGTTCGAGAACGCCGATGGGCACGTAAACTTAAACCGCAAGGGGCCCAGTACCTCAGAGTTTCCAATAGTGCCACTTGAGAGTGGTATTCACCATCATCAAAGCAGCACACGCAAGCAAGAGAGTGCGAAACCTGCCAGGTCCCTTGGTGGTTCAAAAGCTTTTTAACGCACCGTTCTTTTCAAAAACGTCCCTTTTTTGGCTTCCCTTTGCCACCAACCGCTGCAAAGGGAACCATGACCATGGCCCACATTCCTTCCACTTGCTTGAACGTGTGTTATTTTCCCCTGTTGGTCTTCAAGGGAATCGCAAAAAAGAGCAGGGTCACTTTCGTGAGCCTAGAGTGCCAGGTTCCCCAACGGCTTTGAGACGCCAGAGGGCGCAGAACAGCTGGATTTCGACCTTGCAGCGACTCGGTCGGTCTGAAAGTCTGAAACGGTTCCGTCCATTGGGCACCGATTAAAATAATATTGTGGTTGGTTGGGGGTCCGTTTTGGAGGACATCCGGGGCACTGGACTGGGGGAACTAGCCCATGAGTTCATTTATCCGCAGTCGACATTGCAAGGCTCAAGACGTTTTTATTACCAAGAGATAAGTACTCTTCCACTGGCTCCTGGTTACCCAGAGGATCCATTTTAGCTTAGGGAATCAGGTGCCCAATCTGCTTTTCATAGAAACGCAAGTGCACATTACATAGATAGGATGGTCCTCCCCAGTTTATGGGCAATTTATCAACGAGGGTCCGTTCTTACCAGGCAATGTGTGTTTCAACTAATCACCCAGGGAAACACAAAGTAAATTGGGCCGCTATAGTCTTTCCGGGGCAGTCCCTTGGCCAGGACCAGCAGACCCCGTCCCACCCTTTCCTCTCCCCCCCCACCTCTGCAAAAACAAAAAGAACCCAAAACGGGGGTTCCCCCCAAATGGAGATTCCCCCGACAAGGATGTGTTCTTTTTGGTTCTTTCAAAGCCACACGGGGAACACACCCTAGCCTCCAAGCCATCAATCTGAACCACCAGTAAGGGGTGAGGTGAGTCCGTTAATATGTCCCCTTCAATATCCAAAAAACAAAACTCGCTTTGAATTGGCCCAAAGGGTGAGGTTCGAAATCACAAAAAGGAAATCAAGGGAACAAGATGAGAACAAAAGCGCCACCTTGCGTTGGCGTATCTGTAAGTGACAGCGCGACTGACTTCATCCCAAGCAAGGTGACAGTTTGGAGGCATGTTTTGGCTCCCTGTGCGAGGATGTTGCGTGGTGGACTTCAAAGGGAAGCCCATCCCAAACACAATGCTCAACAAAGGGTGTCAACTAGGTTTGGAGGGTATGATTCAGTATGATGGCTCGGGCTTGGATTTTGCAGGAGCGCGCAAGCGCCGAATGGGGTGTGGGGTCCTCTAAACCCAATTCAATTTACCATTTGAGAATGACCCCAAACGTGGGGTACACAGCTACCGCCCAATTTGTACTTTGGATTGGTTTGTGGATTTGAACCGCTCTTGTTGGTAAGGTACCAGTTTTTGTTGGGAAGCTACCGTCTTTCACACCTGTAAGCCAATCCAAACCGAGGAAGCTGGGCGTGTCGGTTTCGCTTGAACACCACCAAAAAGGGGGTACCCTCCCACCAATCAACACGGAACCTGACATGGGGTGCCTTTAAGAACATGGTCTTCGACAGGTTCCGTTTGAAGTGGGAGGCTACCCTCAAAGGCAGACCCGGCTGAACCACCGAGGAATTGCAGCTGAGACGTTACGAGGCGCTGCAGCGGGCCACACGGCTCAGATTGGAGGGTGAAACCGGCCTAAAATATTCTCAGTTGTTCAGTGGCACCCTTTGTCTTTTTACTTTATTTTTTTTTGGGGGTGGCTGCCCCACTAAAATGGTCTTCCCCAAAAAGGGTTCCCTTTTTTTTTGCCAGGGTCGCTGAACAACTGAGTATTTGGTGGGAGTCCCAGCGCAAGCCTCGTGTTTCTTCGCTCATGTTTGGCGGCCTCAAGTGTCCTCAAGCCCCGGGTGGAAGGGCGGGGGGGGGGGGGGAATGGATCTATAATCTATGGCTACTGTGAAAGACGAAATCCTGCACCACCTAAGAAACCCTGGAATGATTCGATTCCCCTGTAAATACCAACAAGCAATGGCTTCCCATGCTTTCATTTTGTGGTGCGAAGGGATTTCGTCCATGCACTGGGCTATGGGATTGAAGGTCCTGGGTAGCCCAGTTGATTGATGAACGCCTGGTTGATGAAGCTCCCCTGCACTACTCTAGATGGACAAAGCTTTGGACGAGGTAAGATCCATTTCTTCTATCCCAACTGCGGATTTTGTCCATCTATAATTAGTCAGGAGACCAGGAGCGGGTTCCAGAGGACAGTCATGTGTGTAGCTTCCTGCCTGAGGGGTGCATTGCAAAACCTGAAGTAGTTGGACCCCCAATTCAAGGATCCAACCCCGCATCGGCGAGCTGATCAGAATATTGGCAGATGGAATGGGTCCGAATCACTCTCACCCCTCTCCCGCAATTCCATCTTTGAGGCGGGCTCAGTCACCGCCCAGGAGCTCGGTTTCCCTTACTACGGTAAATTATTGGTGATTTGTGGAGCAAATTGCGTTTGTGGCTTGACTTTCTTCTTAGGGCGGCTAGATACAAGGATCCTCACGGCCTCAACCCCTGAGCACTTTAGTGGCTGGGATGGACCTCCCTCCCTGCGTAGGGATGGCCTGCGGCAAAAGCAATATTGCCCATGTCGAGTTTGGCCACCTCAACCCCACTCCTTCAGCCCAAAGGCCCGTAGACCATCCCTAGCCCAACCCAAAACGGACCGCGCCTAACCCCCGTCCATCGTGCACTGAAGTTTCACCTTGAGTGATAACAAGCGAGCGTACTTTTGCTTTGAAGACTTACCGACGCTAAGTTGGGGGCCTTTCCTTTGCTTCGAGCTCCCGAGGCAAAGCGGAAACTCAAGGTGTGCCTCCGGTGGATGAAGTTGAACAAGGCCGGAAGGGTCCAATGTGAACAGGACCAAGTGCGTCAAAGCTTGAGACTTGATTGTCTTTTTTTGTTGGGGCGCTGTTTCTTTGTTTGCCTTTTTCCTTGCTTGCTTGCTTGCTTGCTTGCTTGCTTGCTTGCTTGCTTGCTTGCTTGCTTGCTTGCTTGCTTGCTTGCTCGATTGCTTGCTCGATTGCTTGCTTGCCTGCCTGCCTGCCTGCTTGCCTGCTTGCCTGCTTGCCTGCTTGCCTGCGTGCCTGCGTGCCTGCGTGCCTGCTTGCCTGCTTGCCTGCTTGCCTGCTTGCCTGCTTGCCTGCTTGCCTGCTTGCCTGCTTGCCTGCTTGCCTGCTTGCCTGCTTGCCTGCTTGCCTGCTTGCCTGCTTGCCTGCTTGCCTGCTTGCTTGCTTGCTTGCTTGCTTGCTTGCTTGCTTGCTTGCTTGCTTGCTTGCTTGCTTGCTTGCTTGCTTGTGTGCTTGTGTGCTTGCTTGCTTACTTGTGTGCTTGCTTGCTTGCTTGCTTGTTTGTTTCTGTCTGTGCTTGTTTCTTTGGTTCCTTGCTGTTTGTTAGTTAGTTAGTTAGTTAGTTTGTTTGTGTTTTTTTTTGCTTTGCTGTTTTTGTTTTAGTTGTTCGTTCTTTTTGCACTTCCTTTTACTTCTTTGGATCTGTTTTCGCGCCGGCCGGCCGTAGGTATCACCCCAACTATTGCTCCCCCAGCGTTGTGCTTTCCTGGCTGGCCCACAGAACCAGCTTGTTAAACTTGTTGCAAGCGCGCAGCTAAAGCAAAAGGGAACACATGAGTTGAATTTCAACTTGCAGGAGGTTTAGCTCAGTTCCTAGACCTAAGCCAACCATTTTGAAGGATTCCAACTGATTACGCATGCCGGCTTGAAGATGTCGAAAGAGGGAGTACCCGCGGCCGTTCGCGTCTCAACCTTTTGGACAAGCAGGATGCTTGGGCTGTCGGGACTGTGGAATGCCAAGCCCCTGTTTCGAACGGGATGGCCGTTGAAACATGATGTGGACAACTGAAACTGGTTTCGCACTTTCCCAGTTTCTGGCTTCCACTCCGGGGAAGTATCTGGCTTTGTGTTTCTCTTGATCACGGTTTCTGAGATGATATGCATTTGGGCCAGTTGCATCAGCTGATGTGGAGAGAATCCGACTCCTTGTGAAGCAGGTTTTTGTTGACGCAGTTCCCGGAGCCCTGTTGATGTCTCCTCCCCAGGGCTCAACGACGCTGGCGAACCCAGAGAGCCAAAGCCAGGAGCAGGCCCTGCACTGGGGCAGGGAGTGTCCGGCGTGGATGGGCCAAATCTAGGCGCTACTCTAGGCGCTATGGTCGGTTGATCCGTAGCCAGCTAGTACGCAATATGGCAGGCGCGTAGCACACATGTACCAGCTGGGATTGGTGGTTAACCCCAGTATTCGTGTTTGCTTTTGACCAGGTGGATGTCTAGTTTTGCTCAGTTTCAGCCCTTGGGTCTAGACGTTTAGACACCCAACCCTTGATTGCATGCGAAAGAGCAGAGAGAGAGAGAGAGAGAGAGAGAGAGAGAGAGAGAGAGAGAGAGGGGGAGCGAGCAAGAGAAAGAGAGAAGCCTTGATTCGTAATTCGTGGATGTATGCTTCTTAGAATTGGCGGCTTCTCGCTCATCAAAAGCTCCAACTTTGACACCAAGCACCCAGAGTGTGTCCACCCGTGCCCACTGGAAAGAGTTTCATTGGAGCCAAGCAGGGCTACCTGGATAGCTGGATGGTCTAGCATAACGGGCAAAACAAATAAACAAGTAATTTACGCCATTGTGGATGGACGAAATCCTGCACCACGTTGAAACCATGGGAAGCCATTGTTTGTTGGTGTTGACAGTGGAATCATCATTCCAGGGTATCTTAGGAGGTGCAGGATTTCGTCCATCCACAGTATGACTATGTATGACTATACAATTGTGATGAAGTAATTACTTGAAAGTCCTACTCCAATTGTTTGCGCGCGGATAGTACGGCCAGCGAGCTGTGCGGAATGCATTGCTCATGCCTTGGATGACCGAGGCACAGGCTGGAGCTTTAACTTGGCCGGCGCTTTATGCGGATGTGCTGCTCAAACAGGCCGCAGGTTGTCACAATGCCAACCATGCAAGTGGCATCACGGACGTTTCGCAGCCCACAGACACGGACTCTGCGGCGAATTGTTCCGGGCAGAGGCACACCAGTGAGTGCTTTTGACCATTTCGAGCACAGCAGCAGGGGATGGATTTTATCTTTCCAGGGCCCTCTTAAGCCGAAAGGAAGCCCAGGGAATATTTCCTGCAGGCTTAAATACCACCTGTTCCAGTTACCCTGATCTTTTAAAGGGCTGGGTTTCAACGCAGTTTTCACGCGGGTGTGTTCTACACCTCGGGTTGGTTTCCCCTCGAAAGATGGAGGCCCATGCGTGGCGTAGTACGCAAGATCAACATTCACAAGAGTGGTATGAACCTTTCAGCTGAGAGCATCCGAATGAAAACATGCACCAGTTGGTTGTATAAAGGTATAGATGTAAAAATGATATGAAATGATATATCGTACTCATCCTCGAATGCAAGGAAGAACAACTGACTACCCCTTACACATTTATTCTCCAGAGACCTCTTCAGCCCCCAGATGGACATGACTTTGTTGCTTGATGAGCCCTGGCTTTGTCACTTCGCAGCTTTGATCACTTGCGCGCGAATGCCGGAATCTGAGCATGCAAGTTGCCCCTTTTGCAAACGGGTCCCATCTTCCATCCTTTCCTCAACATCGCGCCTCATGGAACCCCAAGTGAGCAAGCAAAATCTAGGTTTCCAATGAGCCAGCCACAAAGCAGCAACAACTGCATGCTTCATGTTGGTTAGGGGGAGGGTAAGCCGTGCAGATTGCTTGGTCGGCTCGGTTCGCGAGGATTTGAAGCAGGCCGTGGGCTCAGAGTTGCATCCCCCCAGCCCTGAACATGGAACCACATTTTTTTCGTGTGTGCCGCCAATTGTCCCGATTGATTGTTTGCATTTCTTGGAAAAGGACATTGTGTCCAATATATTTGAACATTTGACTCACAAGTAGATGAACATCATTCAAGTATTTGTTTTACTTATAAGCTATAGCTTCAATAGGAATTTGTGTCCAAATATGTTTGAAGTTTGACTAGGTGTTGAATGGAACAACATACAGAAAGAACATCTTGTTTTCAATTGACCTGCACCTTCCAAAGAGTAAACCACGAAACAACACGAGAACAATGCCATGCTGGTTTATTGCTTTAAGATAATCACAATCTATTGATGTGTTCCTCATTGAAGTATACACATATATGTTCTAATTAGGTTGAGCAATATCACATTTGCAAGTAAGCTCCAAATTTAAGATAGACATGCTAACTGAGATCTTTCCTTTTTGAACTATACGAGTCCTTTGTCTCTGCAGTCGCTTGGCTGCAAAGTGACCTGTTTCTACGTTTGCTTGCAGAGAAAAAACGCGGCACTCAAGCATCATTGATCCCCTTGGTGGCAGCAGATTTCTCTTTTACCACCAGGACAATATGATTATTCTCCGACAACGCTCTTCCCACTTTGCTTTGCGCGCGGTGCGCTTGGCGCAACAAACTGCCAATTCTTACCAGACCCTGGTGACATCAAACGCGCAGAACCCGATGGCAAAAGGAGTTTGTTTCAACCATAGAGGCTTGGATTGGCCCGGCCGGACACCAACGCTGCAATGCTGGAGTTCCAGACCCCGTTTCGCAAGACTATCCCAAACTGGCCGTGTTCCTTGTTGGTCTTCGGGTTGGCCGCCGGTGAAATTTACCGAGGTGGAAGTGGTGCCGGTGGAGGTGAAGCGGGTGACGCCTGAAAAGAAGCGGCTCGGCGAGGGGAAGGTCAGTAAGGTGACTATTTTTAGAACATGGCAGGCTTCACTGTTCTTGGCACGTGTTTTTTTGGGTCCTGTTATTCTTCTTTTGTTGGTGTGTGTGCAAAGAGTAGCAAAGAGTTTTGCTAACTTCCGTGTCCATGCAGTGCGGGCACAAGGCTTGGGGGCACCTCTGCTGGAGGGCCCCCGCATTTTTCCCGACAGTTGTCCCCTACTGTATGAACAGGTTTCCGAGCTCAACCACCCTTGGGTTGAAGCCCTTCGAATTCCAAACGGGATAGGAAGGTTCTACTTGCTTTCGAATCGACCGAATCGGACCTTGACGCGTTTCCCATGGCAACAGTGTTTCCAAAAGGTGAAGCTCACAATGTCAATTTCCGATTTATTCTGAGGACCTCAGTGGAGGAAGCCCAACAATAAGGCATGTGCAATTTCCTTCCCGGATGAAGCTGAAGTGCTTCTCGATTTGTTTGGGCAGGGGTTCCCTTTAGTATTTGGGGGTCTGTTTGGAATTTTGAAATCCGTTTCCAACGGAAGCTGAATCATTCTTCCGATGGCCACTGGAGGTCTGGATATGTCAGGTTCGTTGGGCAAGGGAGTCTGCTTTTTTGGTTTTTATACGTGGCCAGGCTTCCCCAGAAAGGTCAAAACACGCCGGAGGGCCTCAATGATTTGTCAAAACAAAGTTACACATTAAGAATCCCTAACGCAAACGCTTAGACCCCCTAGGTACGACCTACCATATTAAACATCCAATCCGAATTCCGATATATGACTTTTCTTTTCACAAAATATTATCAACACACACTCACCAGACTTATGGTTAAGACCTGTGTCCTCCTATGATTCGCTCCTGAAGTTGAACTGGGTCTGCCTCTTCTTCAAGCTGAGCCGTTTGCTGAAGGCTTTTGCTAGTGACCAATTCTGGCCTCAGTCGTCTATAGCAGGCACCTGCTCACGTAGCCGCAGCGAAATCTCGACTAGCCTCTGAAAGGGCTCTCTTCCAGTTTTAGATTTTGGAGAATCGCAAACGCTTGCTCGCTCTCCGGCAACAAACAGGTGGACAACAGAGGCTTGCCAATTCAGAGACGACATGGGCGCTAATCAGGCACAAGCCCAGTTTCAACAGAGAAACCAGGTGGTCCTAGTCAGCTACGCCTAGACATGATCAATTTTATGTATACCCATCAGGACTTAGGCTTTTTGGAGTACCGCGGGGACACTGTTCCCCAAAGAACGTTGGGTCGGGCCCCTGTAAATCAGAAAGGCTTGGCACCCTTCAAAACTATAGCAAGTACTGACGAATAGTGACCAGAGACGGTACGACCATGGGCCAAAACCCTTCCACAGCTCCCTTGCAATGGCTCTGAGTCAGCATTGGATCAGGGTCCCTATATTTGCCTTTTTTAGCTGGTTGAACCATTGCCCTTTAGCATTTTTGGCCACCCTTTCTCTTGGTGGGGGACGCCTATGGGGGAATATAGCGGACCTGTTGAAAGCCCCGCATCCGAACGAGGCCCCCGAAGGTGGTGGAGGCAGAGGAAAAGAAGAAGCAGTAGCGGTGGCTGCACAGAGCGTTTTCTCGGCGCGCTGGTGGTGCATTTCATTTTGCTTTGGAGGAGCGTTGCCTTTAAAATCGACTGCTAAAAGCCGCTCTCTTGTTCCCATGGGCACTGGGGGTCTGGGAGTTAAATCCCACAAGTTTGTTGCTGTCTGGTTTGGTCAACAAAAGGTCTTTGAGGTGTTTCTTTGAACATCGATGTTGGAAAGGCCGGTTGTCCCTTGGTGGTTGGTCACTTGACAATCGGGTGAAAGTCAGATTTCATGCCCTTTACCCACATAGGATCATGGTGACCGGTGCCATTTACTTCCCGCTGGCTGGCATTAGTTGGACATGTCGGGCGCAGCAGCATCCAGCCTGGGTCCACCTTTGGCAACTCGTTCTATTTGACAAACAGCGGCTAAATGATGACTAACAAAATTAGGACCTCATTAGGATCATAACCTATCTTGATCCAACAACTACAGCCCCAGCTCCATTCGTGTGTCATGCACCAAGCCGGGCATCAGAAACGCCGAAAATGGCGAAACAAGGCCCTCGCTTTGCACCGATTCGTCGGGGTAAACCCTGCCCTGCCTTCAAGGGCCCTTCATCCCATAGTTGGCTTCTTTTCTATGCCGTGCACGGACGTTTCAAGTGGACCTTGACCAGAAAGACACATCCGACACGTGACAAATGCAAGCGTTTTCATATTGGCAGTTTGAAGGCTAGACGGTGGCTTGCCTTTCGGCCTATCCCCAGCCATTCCACCTGATAATGGCAAGCTGATCATGCCCCTTCTTTGGAAGGAACATTGCAATTTCATGCCCGTCCTCCCAGTGCGGAAATGATAGGGCGCCTGTTTCTTTTTCCCTGTTTGTCTCCGCGTAACACTGGCATTTTCCTTGGCTTCCTTGATCACACCCGTAGGCAGAAGCTCGTGCCGAGGTCCTGCCTTTGCTGCTTCGGCGGAAAGGCAAAATGAGTTTTGAAGCTTCGGCGACGCGAGGGTTTGCTCGGCCGCCCAAAATGGCAGCGCCGGCGGTTGAAACAACCGTTTGGATATGTCCTTGGGTGCAGTTGACCCTTTTCAGGGTTGGACAGGAGGGACGCCAAAGACAAACCACTCCGTTTGAGGGTTCACCTAGTCCACCTTCTTTGCAAATTCAAGGGGAATTGTTTGGGAGATGTTATAGGATGATCAAATCGACATTGGGAAGCCTGTGATTTGGGCCGAACCATAGGTGATTTTGGTGGTTTACAGCTGACATTTCTTGGTTCAATTGCCCGTTGTTGGCATCTGCTTGGCTTGGGATGCTTCCTGTGGGCAAGCCTGGTTTGGCGGGACTTGACCATTTGCCGCAAGCCACACATTAAAGCGATCTCCGTCAAAGCCCTTGGAAAGAGACTTCAAGAGCATGAACCACCTCGGTTTTTCCAGGTCCCCTGAGAAACCTAAGGAGGAAACCCTGCGATTCAGGGAGGTGGTTGTATTGGTCTGCTTTTCCTCCAGTTACGCACTTTTGGAGGTGGTCAAGTGTGAGCTGAGACATGGTTGATGTGGCAACTGAGCAGGGCAATCTCGAAGTATTCAAAACCAACTACTGTGGCTTGGAAACAAGGCTGCTCTGGGTCGGGTTCCCTCCATACTCTGTCTGCTTTATGGCGAGCTCACCTGAGAATAGAGCGAGCTCACCATGGTTGGGATCCTCAATTCCGGTTTTGGAATTATATATGGTAAGTGTCGGGGACACAGCACGGCCCTCATTGGGTGAGACTTCTCTGGGTGATAAACAAATGCCACTGTAGCACAATTGTTTGTTTTCTGCAGCCATGCCCGGCCTGGAAGGGCACCTCTCCTCAGTTTCAGGTGGATTCCATCCTTCCCTTTTGGCCAAGTTCTCACCAAAAATCAACCAGGTGCCAACTCTATCAGCAGCAACTAGGGTAAGGGATTCTGCAGCTAGCCTGCCGAACGGTTTGCAGCTCTGTACTTTGCTTAGACTGGGTCCACTAAACGTGGCTTCTTTTTGAGAGGTTGTCCTTTGAAGGAGCTCTCAAATTTACTTTCGAGGTGTGGAATGCCCTTTGGCTCAGATACTGGAGGGTGACTTTGAGAATGTCACTTTAATGGACCCAGTTAGGGCTGATTCGCGGATCGGCTATGACGGGTCCGCGCAATGCCGACGGAAAACGCGGCAAAATGGGGCGCCGCTTGTATGCGCATGTCTCACCAGTCTGTGCCCGTATCGGGCAACTGAAGGCTGTCATTTGTGCTAAAATCATTCAGAGGAAAAACACGCATTGATAGCCGCTTTGTGCATCAAAGATTTGATTTGCAGTGCTTTTCGCAATCGTTTTAGATGTATTGCAATGACTTGTTGGGCACTTGGAGAACTCTTCCCGATTCAATCTTCCCTACCAACGGTAGCCGCTGTGTTCTTTGAACCGCCGGAAAAGGGCCCTTCCCGCAAATTAGCATGTACCCCCAAAAGGGTCGCCCGAGAAGAGTTTTCGGCATCCCCTCCACATTGAAACCAGCCACTTTCCAAAGCAGTTTGCCAATTTTCAGAAGCCCTCAACGCTTCACTCTAGGAGCCCGGCAAGAGCGTCCTGGACTTGCTTGGTCCTTCCATGTCCTTCCCGCCCTCCCGGGCACGGATGGCTCGTCCTAGGGGGGTGTTCGCCTCAAGCATTGTCCGGACTCAAAACAAATTTGGGACAGGCCGCGCCCCCCGAGAGATAGGTATCCCAGATGCATCAGCCACGGGAATCCCGAGTACCGGCCACCAGGCTCCAAGTCCGAACCTCACCCGCAAGGCTGAGCCAGCAACTCAAGGTAGGGGGAACACCAAGGTTTGCCCAACAAGAACTTGCCTTTGAAATGGGGGCCCATTTCAGGTTCCATGTTTTTTTGGAGAAATCTGCAAGAGTAGCATGAGCCTTCGAGCTGGGGAATCTCCCAGCGAATGATTGAAGCAGTCTTTCTCCGGACGTCTGGGGCCGGGTGTTTTTTTTTGCTATTTTGGATGGCCATTTGTTTTTCAGGGTGGGTGGCTTTTCGGATTTTTTGCTTTTGTGGCTGTTTATTTCGCATCCTCTGCATTCACAGTTCCTCTCTGTTTGTCTTTTCGCATCCTTTGCATTGCCAGTTCCGCTGCGGCAGGTGGCTTTTTGGCTTTGTGGCTTTTGGCGGCTTTCGCTTTTCGCTTTGGCCTTGGCTTCCTGCATCCTCAGCATCGCAAGTTCCTCTCTAGTGCCCCCCGGAACCCCCCCTTCGATTAAAAGCACGCCTGATTGAATCATCACTTTTTCGATCATCATGCGACAGCTACTGTTTAGATTCTTTGCCCCTAATTGAATCATCACTTTTTCGATCATCATGGGGGGCTGCCGCCCACCTCAACCCCCCCGCTGTATCATCACTTTTTCGATCATCATGGGGGGGGCTGCCGCCCCCCCCCCACCCAACCCCCCCCCCCGCTACTTTTTAGACTTTTTGCCCAAAATTGAATCATCACATCATGGGGGGGCTGCCGCCCCCCCCAACCCCCCCGCGCCTTTAATTGAACAATCATCATGGGGGCCCCCCTTCCCAACCCCCCCGCTGCTTTTTAGATTTTTTTTGCCCCTCATTATATGAATCATCACTTCTTGATCATCATGGGGGGGGGCTGCCGCCCCCCCAACCCCCCCGCTACTTTTTGCTTCGATCATCATGGGGGGGGGGCTGCTTCCGCCCCCCTGCTCCTTTTTGGATTTTTTTGCCCTTACTTGAATCATCACTTTTTTGATCACCATGAGGGGGTGCTGCCGCTGCCCCCCCCAACCCCCCCGCTGCTTTTTTGGATTTTTTGGCAGAGATTAAAATGCACCCTAATTGAATCATCACTTTTTTAATCATCATGGGGGGGGGCGGCGGCCCCCCCCCCAACCCCCCCACTACGTTTTAGGTGTTTTACAGGGATAAGTTTGCCCGTAATTGAATCCTCACTTTTACCATCATGAGGGGGACCCGGCCCTTTTTTTCACATGCGTACATAAATGCTTACCTACCTTGCCGCAGAGGAACTGATGATGCTGAAGACAGGAAGCGAAGGCGATTTGCTGGTGATGCTGGGGATGTTGGCTGGACATGCGGGGGATGTTCAAAACGATGCTGATGATGTTGACGGACTAAAATACGTACATTTCGCGAGAAAAGGCTGTAAATTACAGCATTGTTGTAGCCAGGACGGAAAACAAAAAAATCCAAAAATAAAACAAACAATTCCCAAAGTTAAATCTCGACCCTTTTAAGAAATGAAGCAAAGCCTGATTCCCAAGGAGGGTCAATCTGTCGTTAGAACCCGCAGGCCTTGATTCATAAGGCCGACCGTATGAGCCCAGGGGCAGATGTTGCAAGACTGGACGAACCCGGGCTTGTGCTTGATTTGTACTGCGGATGGTCACAACATGAGAACCCGGATGTTTTCAAATGTTGCTGACCCGCTCCCATTTTCTTTGCAGGCTTTAATCGGAAACACATTTTTTTTGTAGCTGGCTTGTTTTGGGGACCGGCGAATGAGCAGGGTTTTGCAGAAAACAACGAGCATTCCAGCAAACATGAGGTTTCCGTACACCAGATCGTTCGCCTTCAGCGGCTCGTCTTGCTTCTGATTCACTCGGCTTCGGCTCCGGCGAGGCAGCTTTACGCTGAAGGCATCCTCCAAACCCGAAATCTTGACCCCGAAGAAAACTTATAGTGACATTATGTATGCTTTGCTGGCTGGTGTTTGGATAGGCAGGTGAAGGGGAGAACCCAAAAAAACGAGCAAGTTGGAGGTTTCCATGCACCAGTTGTTGTATACCCAAGTGTCGGGCGGTTTGGGGGTAGTAAGAGCCCTCGTAGATATCCAAACAGACCAACGGGCACTTAGGCCGGATTTCGCCCAAGCGATTCCCCGTGCCTTCTGCGAAAAACCAATTGCGCAGCGAGCTGGGCGGAGGGATTGGTGTGGAAGGGCTGGGCCTTCATCCTTCCCTTACTCCAACGGGTAGGGACCGCTTGACAAATACCCAAATACCTGGTGTCCACTGAGGAAGCGAGTTGCCAGCGCCTTAGCGGTATCCTTCAAATCCCTTTTGTTCCCCTAAATGAGAACACATGACAGGGGCCACTTTGCATCTGGGCGTTCTTTGCATCCATCTTAGTCGCCAAATCTCCAGTTTTGTTGTTTGGCCCTTTTCTACATTCTTGGGTTTGGTTTAACCAAGGTCCCTTCCCCCCAGTCACGTTTGGGAATCAGTGGTTATGTTGTGGTTCCCCATTGGACCAGTCACGACGTACTGAAGGCGCGCAGGTGGAAGTTTGCTTTTTGAGAGGGTCCTGTTTGCACCAGTCGGAAGAAGTACCCAACCGGCAGCAACCGGCTCGCTGCCGGCAAGGTTGCGGTCAAGATCGCTTTCTGGCAAACGCATTGAGATGCCCACAAAAGAACTTCTCCAAGCCACTTGAGTCAAGCTTTGGCTTTACACTTTGCAACGTGAAGTCATTTTTGTGGAGGAGGGGGGTTGAGTGCTCTTTTCTCCCCATGGCGACTGGAAGTCTGGGTACTCTGCTTGGCTTTGCGGTTTGAATTCTGGCAAAGCCGCTCCAACTCCCATGCCCCTGCCCGGCCCTTGAGAAATACAAAGCGAATTGGAGCATTCCTTTCAAAAGCGGGGTGTGTGCAACCCAACCAATGAAAGGGCACCAATACTTGCTTGAAGCACATACCCAACAGCACCGGACGCAGACATCATCTTCGCCATGGGAATCTGAGCCAATGCAGGATCCCAAGGCCCTGGGGGTTAGCACGGGGGCTGCTCCCGTCAGCTGCAGTCCAAAGTGAGTCGAACCCGTTGACTTGTCTAGCTGGTTCTTGACCCAGGGAATGAGCAGGGGTAGTCGATTTGGCCGCAAAAAACAACGAGCAAAACCGGAAGCTTCCGAACACCAGACAGTTGTGGCTTTTGGGTTTCCTTTTGTGATGGCATCCTTTAGTGACCCTCCCAAAGGTATTTCCAGACCCTTGGGGCGGTGGGGGCCTCAAAAGGAGACACTCGTTGTTTGTTCCTTTTTCTTTTTTGGGGAGTTCCATCCGTTAATTGATTTAGCCATAGCGTACAACATGGCGTCAACAACATAGTTTGAACTTTGCACTTTGTCTGATTTAGTTTAGACCTGTAAAAGTGAGAAGCTCTATAGGGTGCCTTGTGATTACTCACCCTACACGTCGATTTGAACCTAGGAGCGCACACATTGATTTCGTGTTGTTTGCATTCTAAGTTCGCCAAGTGTGGTTCCAGCGGTTTGTTCCCCATTATTCTGACCCGTCGTGCTCTTTGGATTCACCCATTCCTCATGTTGTGAAGAGAAGAAGGTAGGGGTAGAATGGTTGCGATGCTTTAAACTTTAAACAGGACATTTTTAGCCAAAAGCTGAGGCCACCAAAAACACGCTTCCATGAGCACATCGTGGATATTGTCACGGATCATCCATGCAGGATTTGACCATCCACAGTCCCCCCTTGAAATGGAGTTGGAGGCGGGACTAACTCCCGCGCTTGTGGCTTTGAAGGCCCAGCCCGACCCCGCCCCTCAGCCGCCTCCCGCAGGTAGGTGATACATGTCCTATCCCAGGGCTTTGTGGTTTGTCGTCCTTGACTACGGTGACTACTTGAGTTTCTGACTCTGAACCTTTTCGGAATACAACTTAGCAGCAAGCAGAAAGTCTACTCTTTTTCGGGCAGTCCACAGCCCTTAGCCCGACCATCCCAAAAGCCGCCAGGAGGTGCCAGTGGCGCCCGCTGGCTGCTGTGGACCATGCTGCGGGGGGTGCTGCGCGGTGCTGCCGCTCGTTGCGATTTTGCCTTTGGAAGGAAGGGCTGGGGTCGTTCTTTCGACTTTCGGGTATGGGTGAATGTTTGCGAGCTAAACTGTATTTTGTTTCTTGTGCTTCTGGATGTCTATTATAGGAACCCCCAAAGGACATTTGTGATTTTATTGTTCAGGCTTCAGTTGAGGGATGATCCTTGAACAAGCGTGTGCGAAGTCAACAAGCCGGGGAGCCATGGTTATCGTGGATGCCTAAAATGTCGCGAGCTAGCAAGCAGATGCCTAAAATGCCTACCAGGCCCGCCCACAAAGCCGATAGCATGCAGAACTAATGTTTGACATTTTTGAGCGTCCATGTGGGTAAATAATTTGTAACTTTGAGGATGTCACATTGGTGCCGGTAACTTAGGCCACTGTGCAAACTCAACTTTGGTTCAACTCTTGACACATCAATGTTGGCCTCGGATGTGTAAACGGGATATTTTTCCGAGAACTGAGGGCCCTGCAAAATGGGATGCCCCACTATCAGTCAACTACCCCAAAGTAACATGGAGCCATATGGAGCCCAGCAAAGGCTGCGTGTCCCCACAAATGGGCTACGATAGAGTTGTGAGGTCCACGTAAATCCGTGCATCATCTGTTTGCAAGGATCCAACATGGCAATTTCATGGCTTTCTTTTGTCAGGAAATCACTAGAACACGGATTTGGGTGTTCGCCTTTTCGTGGTGGCTTCTGACACCCCGGATGCTGTCTGAGTACTCTTTCTAACGATCCGTGAGGGTTCCGCATTCCACCCACCAGTCACTAAAGACGAGCTTGCCCATGAAGTTGGGAACAATGTGGCTCTCCAGGTGCTGGATGTTATGGGGAATCTTGCAGCTGGATGTAAGCGCACCATGGGCTGGTCTTTAGTGCCTTGGCCCATGTGACCTTTTGGAAACAAATGGGTTTGGTTGGACATGTGCTCAGTGGGGCTCAGAGCAATTCATTGCATAGCATGGCTGAGGGCTCTGGTCGCCCTGCTTGAATTCATCCTGGCGTGCACAGCGCCGCGGCCAATGTTTGGTTCGGCTGGTTTTCAAGACTCCTGGAAGCGGGGGTCAAAGGGGCAAGGGCTTGGAACCTTCCTCTAGTAAGTTCACATTTCTAGGGGATTGGTTCTTTGTTTGGCGAATTTGCTCGCCAAAGGTGTACGCGTGTCTCTTGCTATGGTCGTTCCTTCCAACGGAACGGGCTGGTCCAGCAGGTCCAATCAGGCCCCTCCCGGTTACCCACCAGAATGTTTCTCGCAACGTTCAAAGGTTCCACGGACCTTTCCGGGCCGTGGGCGAGCCGTTGGTTTTTGATTTTTGGGTGTCCCTTTAGAAAACACCCACGAGGGATACCCTCGAAAGAAGGCCACTCACACAAGGAATCACCCCTGTTTCAACATCACCCCACCAAAAGCAAACTCACCTCAAGCCCAGAAGGGTGTTCAAACCCACCAGAAACTTAGATACTGTGTCGATGTTGTGTTTGCAGGGTGCTTGTTGTCTCAACAGCACACGCAAAGGAAGCCGTGACCAGTCATTGGCCCAACTGGTGTTGGGTGTGCCAACGCGGGCATGTGAAAGCGTTGCCAGGGCAAACGCACGAAAACCTGCGCCGTTAAACGCTAAAGCTGCTTGCCCAGGGAAACACAAGGCCAACACCCTGGTCAGTGGAGTTTGAAAGCAAACAATCGAAAAACCCAGCATTTTGATTGGGCGGTTTCCATGTCAGGCGGTCAAACCAGGGCGCTAAATAGAAAACCACGAAGCACAAAGCAGGAGCCCAGCGGAGGATGGGTTTGGCTCCTGCGTTTTCTCTATGTTCCCCCATGTTTAATTTTTGGGGCCCTCCTTTATGTAATTCTTCAATTGCGCCAGTCACATGGTCATGGGAAGAAGAAAAACCATTGGTTGGCAGTTGATCTTCAAGGGACCCCCCCCCCCGCAAAAAAGGGAAAAAGGAAATGCTCGACCGGGGTGTCTGGGTGCCGGGATCATACTCTTCGAACACCTCAAATGAAGGGTGGAAGAGTAAAAGGCACCCTGACTACGCCGAGAGGTTCTCAAAATTACTTTGGGGTCCTGGTTTCCCTTTAACCTTTAACCCACCATGTGCAGTGGAGGCCCTAAATATCGCAAGCAACCAACCATACTGAACCACAAAACCATAGTGAGTCACAATCTATTTCAGGGTGTTCCTTGTCGCCATATTTAGTTGTCATGTCACTTTGGAACGCGCAATTCCTGAGGTCGGCTTGGCGCTGAACATGGCTCTTTCTCCGCTACTTTTGGTGCTCGCCGGTATTTCCAGCGCGTCTCGGCCAACCGGACCGGGCGCCCCAAAGCGTGGGTTAGCCCCACTCTCAGGGGACCCTGACTTGGAACGAGTTCGAATGAAAGGATTCCGATCGCTTGCACCATAGGACAACAGTGTGTTTTCAGCGTCCGATTTCGGAACCCACGTCAAGATATAAAGGTGTGCCGAGGACTCCCGCTCAGACTTTGTAGATCTTGGGCAGTATGCAGCCTATCTCACGCCCGCGGGTTAGAAAGGGTGTATATGGCATTTTGCCTTAGTGGATTGAGGGTATCAAAAACCATCACAGCGCCCCACGACAGTATGCGGGCAGAAGAAGCTCACGCTGGCTCACGCTCTCTTTCACGCCCGTCCTGAGGTTTTCTTCCTAAAGCCGACCCACCGACGGTCGCCCCCTCGCGACCCGGCCAGAGATCCGAATTGCAACGCGCAGCAGTTCTCTGAAAGGTTGATCTGTAGTGTCCCTTGGAAACTGCAAACTGCGAAGCCCTCTTGCCGGGTTTGGTTTCAACAAGTAGCCCCTGTTCACTGCAGCCACAATCACAGCTGAGTGAAGGTTGGGGAACCAGACAATAGCAAGTGCGGCTGCCCTTTAGTTAGCTTCTCTACATATTTTTCGGGCAGACTCCTGTCAGCGTTGCCAATATTTCTCTTTAAAATCACTCCGGCAAATCGAACTTGAGTTTGGCCTGTTCAAAGCCAGAAGGACAAATCTAGGGGTAGTTCTTAGTTCGCCATTCGACGTTCTTTGCGGGATTAAGGTTTCTTTCTGCCCATTTTTGATGGCCATCTGCTGCAGGCGCTTGCCGGATCGCTCTGGCTGTACTGGTGGCCCCTCTGGCGCTGTTCTGCGTCGCCTTCCTGGGGAATCTTCGGCGAAAACCCAGCCCCCAGCTTCACAGGTCGACACGTGGTGCCTCGGTTTCTGTTTCTCGGTTTGGTTTTCCTTTAAGGCTACCAAGAAAGGGCTTTTTGTTTGATCGGGGACGCTGATTGAGCGTCCCTAATTTGGTAGTTGGATTGGTTTGGAGGTTTCTTGGTAGCTTCCAAGTGGTTTTAGTAGGAAACAGCGGTTCTTCAACCCCAACTCGCCAGATGAGCTCATGATACTGTCCAGATCATAAGTCTCTCTCTCTCTCTCTGTGTCTCTCCATTGCCGTCAAGGTCTGTCTGAGAGGAATGCGTTTTCTAAAATTAGCTGCTGGTGACGAGATGCTGAAGCGACCCTTGAAAGTAAAGCGAGCTCGCCCATCATGAAGGCCCTTTGCTTTGAGATCCCTGTTGATGATTGTTGGAGAGTGGGTAGTTCCAAAGGGTCATCAGCAAGTTGCAAGCGTTTCTTCAGAAAGTGTGTCAACCTTTGCCAGACAGAGTGCACAAAGTATGGAGAGAAAGTAGTGATCGGAGCACTGGGTTGACCACCCACTTGTGGGATTTCGGGAGCTGCTGGCTGAGGAATACGCTCAGGCTTAGAAATAGCTTGCCACGCTTCGAAATTCAAATGTGTGGCTTGCAAACTTCCACGAAGACCTCGTGGATTTGAACTGTTTTGTAGCGTGCTTGACGTTCCTGCAGCTTTGCAACTTTCGACAGTTGTTTGCCAGCGGCAAATTGGTCCTTATTTAAGCAGGCCTTTGCACTTCTCTTGCACCCCTTTCCAGGAAAAGGACCGGCAACCCGCTGGCAGCAATCTTGGTATGTCTTGCAGAACAAGGTGCTGGTGCGTGTGTGTGTTTTTTTCACGGACCACATTTAGCAGCAAATTTAGGAATCATTAGATGTTTCTTTCCCCTACGTTGTCCTGCCAATGGATTGTCTTGCTCTTCGCTAAGCATCGCATTTGCTCAATGTTTTACAGGCCAAAAGGGAATGGTACGGGAAGGGTCTGTTTGGCAGAACCCCGTTATTTGGTGGGAATTTGAACCCAAACAACATGAGGAAATAACCGCCAATACAAACCATCAACTAGTAAGGTCCCTACTTTCCCCTGTCTTGTGGCATGGGTTTCCTGAGGATCCACGTGTGGACTCTTGTGGGCCGCCCATGGGACAGCTTCCCAGCACCTCGGCAAAAGGCGGTCCATTTCACGGGCCCAATCACTATGTGCATTGATTTGCCCCAACCACTTGGGTTTACAAACTACAGATGTGGCAGATGTGGCAAGGAAAGGAAAAGGACCGCTGCATCGGTTGTTTCGCAATTCCTTGCGTATAAACATGAGGTACGAAAGGAGACAATGCGCAAATACTTGATATACCTTCTTGACACGCGTGCACATATGCCCTGACAATGTACCATCTTCGGCAAGTAGCAACTAGCCCTCCCGTTGCAAAAGCGCAGGGCACTGAGCAATGTCGAGCTTCCCATCCCGTTGCTCTTCAATTTGACATCTTGCCCTCGTTCGTGCTTTTTGAGTGCGACGCCACTGGCTGACAGACACTTGTCTAGCATTCTCAAGGCATTTTGGGACTGCTTTTTGTGCATGAAAGCCCCAAGTAGAATGCCATGCGCTGGCGAGGATGCACACGCCTACGCCGTGAATGTAGACACATTGGTTTCTGCGTTTTCCTAACATGTGTGTGTCAAGGGTGGGTTGCTTTGCGAACTTATCGCGGAAAGGGGTCATATGAGGGGCTGAACGGCAATAAAATAATAACACCCCAAAAAAACACATGGCGCTGAAAGGGGCACCCTGGAAGACCATTTGCCTGTAAGAAGGACCGGAGAGTGTTGCTGCTAGGGTCATGGCGTGGCTAAGTTTTAAGGTATTCTGTCTCGTTTGGCCTTGTAACACGCAGGGCACGTGGCAAGGGGTTGCTCCCTACGGGATTCTTCAAGAAGCTGATGGACCAATGTGGAAGCGGATTTTGAAGCAGGTTCCTGTTTGTATCACACTTGGTATGGTTTCCCTTTGCCGAACCCTATTTTTCTACCTGTGGCCTGTGTCAGGTAGCCCTTGGTTGGGGCCTGGGTTCTTTTTGAGGGTAAATGGGTATCCCCTTCCAAACCACTAGGGGGAAGCCGACTGTGGGTGCTTGTGAGCCCTGGCTCCTTCCAAAGCCTTCTAGGGGTTCGGAGGGTTTCTGCAAAACCGCTGCTCCCAAAAAGGGAGCCTAAACCTTTAACATCGTGGTGTGGCGTTTTTTTTCCTACTCCCTCCTTGTGTTTCCGTGTAGTGGGTTGGGCTAGTGGAGATCATCGAAACACATGTTTTTGGGTGGTTGTTTGACAACATTGGAAGCTCCCCCCGTCAACATTTGGACTTCGCTTGCTTTGGCGCGCGATTGCGCGGCGAGCAGTTTTGTTTTTCAGGAGAGCTGCTCCAAGCCTGCATGCTGCCGAGCAAGCCTCCAGGAGCCGCCGCGAGGCTGAAGAGAAGCAAACTAGGGGCGTAGCGGCAATTTGTTTGGCAACCAGGTGCCTTTTCTTCGTTGTGAAGCTTGTTGGTGATTTTTCCCATGGCTTTGTTTAATCTTCCCCTGGAAGGGAGCCAATGCGGGAGGAACAGCATCCCAACAAACATGCGCAAACATGGTAGACCGATTTTCTGCTGGAAAAGGGAACAATGATGCCTTGACTTTGGCAGTCTCCCCCTTTGCCACCTAGTCTTGGTCAACGTTTGGTAGTACCTTATACATGTCCGCCGACGCAAACACAAAATATTCAAATCCTAGGTTTAGGGTATTTTAGGGTTGAGCGTGAACCAAGCAGCGCTTTGCACCTCAGGTTCAAATACGAGGAAGCTCCGCTGCTGATCAATGCCACCTCGAGCCAGGTGCTGGAGGACATGATGCGTCGGGTTTACACTTGCCCTCGGCGTCAGAAAGGGCGGCTTGATGCGGATTGCCATCCCCCGAGCCAGTCTGGACTCTCTCAAAAATACCTCGACGAGTGGATCACCCTGCAAAAAGGATGCTTTCCCACAGCACACGGGTTCTAGTTTGTGGTTGTGTTTTAGTTGGAAATGCATTTCCGCTCGCAGCGAAGCGGTTCCTCGGCAGGTGCGGGGCGTGCTCCAACACACCAGCGTGCTTTTGGCGTTTATGTTTTTCTCATCCTTCTGAGGGTTGCATCAAGCCTCTCTTTTGTGAGGGCATTCATTGTTTGAAGCCAATGTTGAGTGCCCAAAGAATGAATCTTAGGTGAGCATGTCGGTGGTATGAAGATTTTAACCTTTCCTAGAGCCCGGTATCCTTGTTTTGGAGGGGTCCCTCCCAAAATCATCCTGACAACGGGTGGCCTTTTCCCCCAGAATCCTGGTTTCTTTCCTGGTGGGGTTGAAGGTGGAGTTATCGGTGGGGCTTTGGATGGTCTAGCAGGGTGCAGGGGCTGGGGGTAGCGGAGTTGAGATGTTAAGGTGTTTGCAGTTGAGGACCCGGGGCTTCAAGATTCGGCATCCAAAGGCCTAAAGAGTTTGGGGTTGGGGTTGAGAGGCACTTGGAAGTCATATTTTGTTTAGTCACGATCAAAAGCTTGCCCCCCGAAATAGCATGCGTTTTTTTTTGTTCTCCTGAGTCAGGGTGAAAGGCCCGGGCTTCCTTTTCGGTTCGAGGAGATTCAGAGATGGGTCGAGGGCAAGATCAACTGGCCAGAGCGGCTCGGAGATGCGGAGCCCAGACACTGCAGAGCCTACAAAATCTGCTTCGGGCGAGTGGTAAGTGGTTTATGCCGATCTTTGTAGGGCTTCATCCATCCCAACCAGCCAACTGGTGCAGGGGGACACTCACCAAAGTAGCATTTGGAAATAGGGTTGCTCACCAAATTCAAATTCCCAGGTCAGAAGAGGATGTAAATACTGACCGTGGCTCATTTGCCGCGCACCGCTTCGGCTTATCTGGGGGCGGTTTTCAAAGGCCAACTGTGTTGCCGAGGGGGGTCAACAGCGTGTTCCGCTTCACGCCTAAATGGAGGTCCTAAAAATCGAAATCATGTCCCTAGTAGTTCTTCTGCCATTTGCCCTCGAGTAGCAACCTACTCATTTGCCCCGGGCAACCAAAAGGCGTTTCTGGCCAGTTGGAGAGGTGGTCAAACAAAGGAGGGCGCCCTTTGCTCAGTAAATTGGGATTTATTCCGGGATTCTCGGTATGCATTCCGTCTGTGATAATTGCCAGTCGGTTGCAACACAAGAGAAGGGCAGCGAAAACCCTGCGTTGGAAGGGTTCATGAGGGGCATATCTGTGAATTTCGCTTGGGAAGGACAGTAAATCGGGAGAAGGTTGGCTGTACAAACGACCCTGGTGGCTTTTCACTAGAGGTGACCATGGGTGTCAGAACCGTGGATCGGCCCATTGGGCTAAATTGGGCCACCCCTCCTGCCTGCGTGTCAAGCGAGCTCTACTCACGAAGGTCCATTTGGCTCAATTGTTTCCAGTTTAGGAACGGCAGTATTTTTGCCAGACCTTCGCTTGCGTGAAGGTCCTTTGAGGGGCTTCAATGGATTCCAGTTTGGGAACGTCAGTTAGGCTTGGGCCAGCAGCTTTCAGCTCGGAGCTATGGCCAGGGCTGCGCCAACCACCTGCTTACCACTCGGGCAAACGGGGCTTTGACCGGCTGCTTTTGGTTTCGGGGACGGGTCTGTTTGTTCAACCCCCCCCAGTTTGGCACCCTTGCGTTTTTTTTTGAGAAGGCTCTCCCTTTATATCAACCAACAAGAATGCAAGAATGGGTGCTCTTTGTTTTTCGTGGCACTCGGCTGAGTCACGGCTCGGCCCTGAGGGACTGCACCTGGCTGGGCGCCGTGGACGGGTACGCCCGCGCCAGCTGCAGCAGGGGCCCGAGCTTCGGGCCGGGGCCCAGAGCAGGTTTTGGGGGGGAAATGCGGGTGGGTTTTCCTCGAGAATCCCCGTTCAAACGGGAAACGCAAGGAACAAGCATCATTTTGAAGTCCCTTATTTTAAGACGCACTCAGGTCATATAAAGTTCAAGCAGCTGGCCTGCTTGACAACCACAACGTAATCGGTGGCGCTGCCACCCATCTCCTGTTGGGATCAGATCACTGCAAACGTGTGCAACCCCCTGTCAAGGAAAGTGTTTTGCAGTAGTGGCCTGACAGCAAAGATTGGTTTGTGTGCGGGACGCTTGCCAGTCTCGGGGAAGCATGCCTTCTCCTTCCGAGGCACCTCCACCTGGAAGTTCCTGGACGACATGGTCTGGCGCCTGTCCGAGAGATCCTGCGCCGGAGCTACAGGAGAAATGCCGTCGGCATTGTGGAAGGGGGGGGCTGAGGGGCGGAGATTTAAACTACTAGCCTCAACGAAGGGAATGCATGTATAGTATTTTTTGTCATGGCTCAGAGTGGCCATGCCCTTAAAACTCATAGTGTCCACCTGGGATTAGTATTGTCCCCCCCCATGCCGCTAACAATGGGGGCACCTAGAACTTTATCTTGAGATCCAATTCAATTGAGTTTCCATTTGGTTTAGTATTCGGCGATTTGAGTTTCCATTTGATTTAGTATTGCTGGAGCTTTCTTTTGATTGAGAGGTTGACGAGGGGCCAGGCAACAAGACTTTCTTGTAGAGGCCCCAAATAATTTCTACCACCCCCTTTGCGGGTTTGATTGCGGGCAGTTTTTGAACAAACAACATGTAAGAAAACATGACTGGGGAAGCGAGCTGAAGAACAAGGTACAAAATATCTAAAAGCCATGTTGGCTTGGCTACCTCTCCTCACCTCTCCTCGCCCCTCCCCTCTCCTCTCCTCTCCCCTCCCCTCCCCTCCCCTCCCCTCCCCTCCTCTCCTCTGCTTTGTTTCTTTGTTTGTGTGATTTTTCACCCAGATGCAGCTCAGATGCATGTAGTATTGTGTTTTGGGGCCCACTTGTCTTTGTTCCAGGTGCAATCTTTAATCCTAGGTTGACACAACACCAGGTTGAAAGCAGATTGCGCAATTCCACTGTGGGGGAGCTGCTCTATTCCCGAACTGTACCTGGAGATGGCTGCAGGAGTGCTGGTGGAGGTTCACTCAGAGTCGCGGGCTGGGTACGGCGATGGCGGCCGGGCGCCCGGGAAAAGTGGAGGCTGATTCCCACTGTGCTACAGCGGATGCCCTCAATATTAGTAAGGGAGGCCCTTTAAAGTACAATGCAATATTTTGGCGAGCTGTACTGGGAAACCTTACCTGGAGAAGTAGTCATTTGGAAGGCCTTTCATGGGTATTAAAGAAGTGGGCAAGTCCCGCAAGCTTGCCACTTGGCAGTATTTGTTTGCGTCTCGCTTGTTCTGTGACACCTTCTTAATCCATTTTCGTTTGGCGGCCTCTCACGAAACATGTTTTCACGTTGGTGTTACTGTCAAAACTGCTGATGCGTCTGTCGAAACCTGCGTGTAGATTAGCCTTGGGCAATGTAAACAGGTCCCCTCAAGTAGTATGGAAGTTGCACGCTTCCCCATTATGGGCACAAGGTTCTCCCCGTGGTCTTCCGTCGGCTTCTTTTGTAAGCATCCAAAAGGGGGCCCGCAATTCAACGCAACACGCGAAGTAGAAAAACAGGGAACACTATTCCTGTAGAAGGCACAGCCTTCCCAACTAGATTGCATTTCCCTCTTGTGGGCATAAAGGAGTCTTGCCACTTCACATATGTTGCCTGTTGCCCTGCATCTTGGTTGGATCCTTAACCTCACAACTTTTGGTGTGTGTGTGTGTGTCCTTCCGAGCGGGTGGGGAATCCTGGGAGCCCTGACTACGAGGCCCGTCCGTGCCGGACTAGCGTTTTGTGTTGTGAAAATCGCTTCTCTCCCCCACAAAGGGCATCTAATCGCCCCTGTTGAGATTGGGAAATCGTGCCCCACTCGGGAGCCCTTGACAACCATAGACGGGGGGTAAGCCATTGGGTGGCCTTCAGGGTAAAGAATGAACCGTGAGATACAAAACCTGTCCGATACTTCATATTGTCTCGATGGCTTCGCGAGTCGGAAGAAGACACACATGAAAGCTTGATGTCCCCCTTTATTGGTGGTGTGACGTTTTGACTCCCAGCCCCCTGCTTGGTGGCTTTGAGCGGTAGTGTGGAGGTGAATACCTCCAAACTGCTGCTCAAAGCTACCAATCAGGGGCGAGGTGAAAGGTTTTATTAATCAACTGCCGGGCATCTCAGGCCTCAACATGTACCGCGTGATTTTCAGCGACTCGGCTGAGTCTGGGACCCCTTGCAGATATGTAGTTTGGATTTGGATTTGAACCCTGCTTTGTTGGGTTGAAACCATCCCTAGCCTCCAAATCGCCAATCCAAACCAATCCAAGACTGGAACTTCCAAACTAGTGGCAAAAGGGTGGTGGTTGCTTGCTTGTCAACGAACAGATTGCACCCATTGCTCGTGGTTTTTGCGGTTCCTGATCCCAGCCACAAAATGCCCACGTGCTGTGCTTGCCAGCAAGAATGGGGCACCCAATGAATCCTCCGCAAAAGCATGGGGCGAGCCCCTTATTTTTCCCCCCTGTTCTGGAAGCGGGAAGCGAGTCATTTTGACCTGGCTCATGTGTGCTTCCGCTTTCAGTGGCTTTGATGAACATCCTTTGATTGACACTTGATTTGTGAGTTTGCTTTTAGGCAAAGTCCTGACAGGCCGTTTTTTTTGGATTGAAAAGACAGGGGTAGAGGCACATTATTGCGAAAAGGGTCCATTGGCATTTTCTACTGGGCACCACTTAACACTTATTCAAACATCATGCTCAAAGGGTAGCAAGGAACTCTTTGAGCTCCCTGCTCATAAGAACCTGTTCTGTAGCTGTTCGGTCGTTTTGGGTTCTGTTCATGTTTTTAATGGATGGGCGGCTAAGCCCTAAGCACTAGCAGCTACTGTCTTTTCAGAAATAGGCCAAAAAGAGCAGATTTGGGGGGGATCCCCACATTTTTGTGGATTGCCTCCTGCTTTTGTCATTTAAAGCCTTTACCCAAAAGTGGTTCCCCTCAAGAACGGTGACGGTGAATCAACCTAAATCGCAAGAACCAACCACCTCCAACCACACAGAAATTATTTTAAGTTTTGCGGGTAAACCAACTATTCTCCCCAAAAGTGGTTCCCCCCAAGTTTCAAGTCTGAGGTGTGAACCATTTGAAGACGACGTTCGGCCACCTGGCGCAGCCCTTCCCCTGCTGAGATGCCGTGGCGTTCCGCCCGCAACCGATTGTTTTCAGGGATCTGCACATGATGCAGGTGCTTTCCTTCAGGTTTTAGACCCAACGGAATTTGCAGTGGGATGGAGTTTGGAGATATTGGGCCTTGCCAAGAACGGTGGTTCGATGTGTTGGTTTTTGGCTTTTGTGCATTTCTGGTCTCCCTAAACAAGGTGTCTAGTCTTGAGCTTCCAGGTCCATTGGCAGGTGAGTACTTCCTCCATATAAGTAAGGGGCGATTTTCCAGCGAGTTGATGGTGACAGTGTTGGTTGGAGAGAAGTGGTTGTGGGGGTTGCAATCTCTTAAACTGTACCGGGCATCCTCTCGCACCCCCCGCGGATGTGCCCAACCATATGGATTTGGACCCTCAAAACGAGGATTTGGAGCCCCAAAAATTCACCCTTCCGTGAAAACCCAACCAACAGGGACTCCAACAAAAACATGGGGGGGAACCAACTATTTCTCAGGGTATAGGGACACGTGTAGGTACAAATTCGGGCATGCACTCCAGGGGCAGAAAGAAACCACAATGGCAAATCTAATTGCCACCGCAGGGATTTGATTAATGACCTCGGGCCCACAATGAAGTTTCCATTATTGGTGGATGGACAATTGCCTTAATTCATAGGTGAGAGAAAGTAGAAGCTTCATCATCCCAGAAACTTTGTTCATCCTGGGGTATCTAAATTCACTGTTGTTAGTTGTTTTGAGCACCTTCTCAAGCGAGTTCCGCAAAGAGATCATGGAATCCAACAACCCCCATCCGCATTTTCATACCTCAGGGTGCGAGCCGGAAG
Source organism: Effrenium voratum (assembly GCA_963377175.1). NCBI lineage: Eukaryota > Dinophyceae > Suessiales > Symbiodiniaceae > Effrenium > Effrenium voratum. The sequence goes on along the minus strand of CAUJNA010001008.1, from coordinate 28,144 downwards.
CAGGCGACAAACCCCTTTTCACCACGCAGATGGGGCGCGCTTAGCCTCCGTTGTAAAAGTACCGCTTCTTGCGGGCGCTGCCCCGCAACAGAGGAGCCCAACAAGGGCGTGTTGTCCCAAAAAGTACGGAAACCAGCCATACTCAACCACAACACTATAGTAAGTACGCAAATGGGTGGATTTTGCGTACCTGCAAGATTCAGGGCGTCCGGATGTTTTGGTCCGATGTGCTTCCGAAAGACGGGCCTCGTCGAATTTCCGTTCGTGCCGAAAGGCCGCTTTGCGGCCTTGACCTGTCTCAAAGTGCCGGAAAATGGAGTTGCGCCTAGGCTCCTTCGGCTTAAGGGTGGACACATTACCTTTCGCGTGGTTTGAAAACACTGCCTTTGAGGGCCCCGATGTATTTGCGCTTTTTTTGGGGGGGTGTTTTAAAAACAAACATGGGGAAAACTGTAACTCGCTTGCCCACAGCTGGACCTTTTTGATCCTTGAGCTTCCTCTCTTTGCTGCATTGCCAGTCAGGTCCCCAAGGGATGCACTTTTGGTTTCCGGGTCCTGGGACCTAAGGTACGGCTTAAGGGCAGATGGGCCAACGAACTCGGAGCTCTTCTCTTGCGAACTCTGTGAGGCTCGAACCCTAGGCCCTTGCCGTGGAACCAAATCCACGGCCACCAGGCAGGTGGCTGATCCCACGAGTTTGTAGGGCTGAATATCCATCCCAACTTGGAGGGGGTTTGTCCTTCCACACTATGACTTTGAGCAGGTCAATGTCAACCTCGGATTCATCCGGAGTGCCAGCCCATAGTACGGACATCCTCGCACCGTCTAGTTACGGGGGTTCCTCTGATTGTAGGGTACCTCCTTAAATCCGAAGCTCGTGGCTTTGCAGGCGAACGAGGTATTTTAGTTCAGATTGGCCTTTCCGTGACGCGAGGCAATCGGCGATATGCAATGGTTTGTTTGGTTCATTGCCGATTTCCCCTAAAGCTGGGCGATAGATACCCCACATGTGCTCAGGTATCCCAAAGGCAAGCCCAAAGGTGTGGGGTAATTTCTGAATCCAGACTAGCACCCCGAAAGGAAGCGACACCTGGAGGAATTGAAATTCATGGTTTGAGCAACGGTTTTTGTTTACCGTCATCTTCTGTACAGGGGTGACATCCGGAAACCAATATTGCTCACCCAATGCCCATGTCAGCTGGGACACAATGAATGTTTGACCATGGCTTCTTTCCTTACTGAAAGGGCAGCCACCCCTGATTGCGGTCTGTTGGATTCATCCAATCGTAACTACGGGAAAGGAACAAGCCCAAGGAGACTCACGGCATTTCCAGCAGCTCGGTCCAAGCTGACCTGGCTGCCGTTGGGACAATCATTTGATGTCAGGGTTCAGCATGTTAGAACATTGTTTACATGCAGCCCTGAACACAAACAGTCTTTTGGGGAAAGTGGGTATTTAAGTTTGTTGGTAAGCTAGGTCACTCTTAATTACTTGGGGGCGGAGGGGGGGGTGGGGTTGGGGGAGTTTGCGGACCAAAATTGTCGCATTGCTTTTAACATGTTTAGCGAAGCTTCCAAAACACGCACAACACAAGTGCATGTTAGTGGTTGGAAGCTCAGAATCCCTCATCCATGGGACAGTGCAGTGCCCAATGCATGCGTCAAATGATTTGCAAGCCTCCTTTGGAATTTGACAAAGAGAAAGAGGACATGGACCCCCCACCGGGCCCCCACCCGCCTGCTTCTGGCTTACCTTGGTTCAGTTGATGCAAAGGGGCTCGTAACGAATCGCGTTGCCATGCGTTGCCTCATACCTATGCCCAATATGTTCAAAGTATCCCAAGACATCCTTCATCCCAATTGAGATATGCTGAACCCAGGCTGTCTCAGTGCCCAAAGCCCGGGGAAGGTGAGGGATCTGGGATCCAATGGCGGGGGGCCTCAGTTCCCCTTTTTCCCGGCATATATTTTTTCCCCACCCGACAGGCTTGGGGTTCCTAGATTTTAAGTGGCACTTCGGCACATCCATCAGGTTTGGGGTTGTCATTGTGGTCTACAAGTTTAGGGCAACATATCCTTGTTTCCCCCTATCCTATCCCCTTCTTAGAAAAAGGAAGCTTCTGGCAAGGTCCGGCTTTTCCGTACAAACGCAGTGTTCCCTTGATGTCCCCTTTTGGTGGCTTAAAACACCTCCTTTCGGTTGCCAATGGGAGTTGTGTTCCTGTTTGGCCAGGTGATGTTTCAAGGGTGGAAATAGGGCGCCCTGCTTTTTGCAGGCAGCAACTGCTTTTTGCCATGTCCAAAAGCCGCGGTCCAACCCATGTTCTTTTCCGTTTTTTGTTTTTGTTTTTTGTTTCTCTCTTTTTTCCCCTTGTTGGGAGGTCAATGCTTTTGTTTGTGTCGATGGTTTATTCCAAGCCTCTCCTTCTGGGCAAATGTTGTGAGTGCCCTTTGGCGTGATGTTCAGGGATTCACGGAGCCTTGTCTCAGGGGTTCTCAAAATGTCCTGAGTTGCCTCTGGCCAACAGTGTCCGACGGCTGGCGTGAATGTCCATCCCGTTGGGGTTTCAAGGAAGCTGCAGGTATTGCTGACTATTGCTGATATTTGTGTTTTCAAGTTCAGTCGATATTTCCAGATTCGTCTATGGTTTTCTTGGCGCAATTGCAGAACCCCAATATTTCTTATTTTGCGGCAACTGCACATTTGGATAGGTGCTCATGGACACTCAACACAGTTGACTTGGGTTTCCTTTTCATGCATGCCATGCTCTCCAAGGATTCAGTTCCAATTTTCCCAGGTCAGCTCCCCACTCAAAATGGTCAACTCGAAAAGGGACCCCAGTGCCAACTGGGGCACAGAGTCCGAGGCGAAGCTTTACTTCCGGTATGGAGCAATGAGCTCTTCGAAGACCATGAACTTGCTAGCCATCGCACACTCCTACGAGATGTGCCCTGCCTTGCACCACAGGAATGAAGCGAAACCCCCACGCACCCGCAAACCCCCAAAGACCCCCTCAAGTATCACCTTTTGGGCAAGCTTAAGGTGACTTTCCCCATAGGAAATGCAGGGGAAATTTAGAAGGCAAACCAAGCCTTCTAACCCTTTGCAGCCTCTTTGGGTGACTGGGTTGACAGGTTCATGACCACTTGGGTGGTTCTAGCTGCTTTCATGGGGCGGGTTCTCCGTCAGCTGGCCACTCGGCCCAGTCCATGAGCCGCCGCCTTTCGGCGGGCGCCAGGTTGCGTCACCGTGAGGCGCTCACGCGACGCCTCTCAGTGTGATGTTTGAGGGTGAGCTACATCTAGAGGGGTTGGATGTGCAAGTTTAAAATGCGTAAAGCCTTGACATGATCGATGATCTCCTGGAAGATGGTGTGATTCAGCACTAGTTGTTGCATGCTTATTGGACAGCAGCCACTGCTGGGCTTGAAGTGGGCAAGTTCAGTTTGCAACCTGACTAAACGTCTGGTTGGATTGGACCGGAATGTATTTAGCGACGGCCCGAAAAGTTGCCCCAAGAGGGTTTGGGAAGAGCTCAATGGGCCAGTCACTACCTGCATTTTGCGGGCAGCTCGCTTTGCTCGTAGGTTATATCCATGGTTAGGCATGGGACAACAAGAATTGAGTATGTCTCAAAATAGGGAACTTCCAAACATGGTTGGCTTCCTGCTGGTTTCTATCAAAACCAACCCGTGGAGAAACAACCATGGCTACAACCTAAGTTGGTTGAACATCCCGGTGAATTTGAGGAGATCAGGTTCCGCCTGATCTTTCTCCTTTGCGGTTTGCTTTCTCCCGTGTCAGCCTTCCCATCGATCTCCAAGGCAGTCAAAGAAGGTGGGCCGGATGGGGAAGGGTGGGTCAAGATATATGCGTAGTTTTTCGAGGACACGGGTGTACCCCCCGAACTTTCCATCGCTTGGGCTTACACACCAGGCACCGTGTGGGTCCGAGTGATCTGGTGGGTGCCCTAAAGTAAACCAACCATACCAGCGGTGAACCAGAGGGTTTTCTCGTTGCTGTTCCCTTATACTTGCTGTGTTTAGGGCATCCACCCTTCCTTGTATTGAAGCAACCTTTCTGAACAAGACTCTTGCATAAATGCTGGGGGTCCAAGCGACACACTCGCACACACGCACGCACGCGCGCACGCACACGCGCTCGCACGCAAATCACATACACACACGCACACACGCCCACACCCACATCCAAGGCCTCACATGCTCACTGGCTCCGGGGGTGTGGTTTTACTGCTCAACATACGCTTACATCCCCCGGATTCGATCATGAGTTTCCAACGTCTAGCTTCATTTTGATAGGTCAAGCGTGCTTTCTGATGGGTTGCTGCAGATGCTTGGGGGTAGATTATGCGTGTATACATATGTATATATATATAAATATATGTATTCAACATACTTGTAAGGGCATTAGCGCAGTGTATGCAGTACCCCTCGGGTAGTATGTTCCCGTGCCCACTCTCCAAACAACTCGCCTGACAACGTCCTTGACTAGGCGCTTACCTCGGAAGCCCAGCCTTTACCTGTGTGGGTATTTGGCTTTGAGCTAGGGCGAAATCTGGCAGCGGTTGGGGCGATCTTTGCGGGAGGGTAGGGTCCCTGAGCCTCAGGAAGTTAGCGCACCTAGTCACAAAAAAAAGTTGAAAGCGGCTTCCTTCACTTTTGCAGTTGCACCTTGTTGTTGTTTTTACGCTTCATTAAATACTTGGCACAGAATCACAAGATCACTTTGTTAGAGTGCCCCAGGGGTTGGCCCAGGTCTTCTGTGCATTTTCTGCCGCAAGCCGCAGCCAGGTTTTGGTCATGAAGCCCAAGCTGGATGTGCGCTTTGGCTCTGCTTGCGTCCAGAGCCGCGCTGGCCTGGAGCGCGAGGCCGGGATGCCTGGAGAAACGTGGCTTCTTTTTTATGGGGTGACGGGCCCTATTTGTTGGTGTGTCGTTTGTTGGAGGAAGCCTCAGGCCCTCAGGCCTGCCTTTGAACCCAACAAAAAAGCACACCCATGCCAGCTATCTGTGGCCTTGTGGAGACATTGCAAGCGCAACCCAGCTAAATAGCTCATAAGTTGCTATCTCCCAACAGGAAACGAGAGGGTATTGGATTTTTTCCAGGCCCCAAATTCAACACCCAGATAAGTATATATCATTATAGGGGGAGCCCTCAAACACGGTGGTTTTCCTGTCGATCTCCCAAGGGGGGAAAAAAACAGTGGAAGGGCGCCCTCAAGAAACACAAGCCCAAACTCCCCTCCAGGGTTGGCGAAGGAGGCTGTTGACAAGATGCATGCTTAAATCTTAGGCTGGGCCAACTGACCCAATGAGCTCACCGGTTTATTGGGTCACACGAGCAAAAACCCCTTTACCATGGGGCACCAGGTAGGCTTGTCTTGGCTTCATGCCAAACTTTTGCAAAAAGCAGGACAAAGCCTCTGTGCCCCCCTCTAAGTTTCACATGTTGTTTGCCAATCTTCAGTGAGTTCCTCTGGATGAAGCGCTGAAATGTAGCGTATCGCAGTTATGGCAGTGTTTAAGGGCTGATTTTCACCCACTGATTCTTTTGTGATGAAGTCACAAGGGGTTTGAATCAGCCGCTTTGGCAACACAGGAAGCTGAGGCGTGGCCACTTTGAT
>CAUJNA010001008.1:0-15000 GCA_963377175.1 Effrenium voratum | reverse complement strand
ACAAGAGACACTACAGGAACATCGCCCAAAGGCTCGTACTAACCTGAGCAGCGCCAAAACCTCATTGACATTTAGGTCCTGCCAGAATGGTCCAAGGTTCCCTCTCCCCGAACCTTCGGAGCTACCCTTCCCCTGCAGCACCGAAGGGACCTTTTCACGGGTGCCGTGGCAACGTGGGAGGGAGGGCAACAAAAATCCCAAAATCCAGTCATGGGAATTGCCGAGGAGACGGCGGGGAAAAAACGTTCGGGCTTCAAGAAGTCTAATCGCCACGGGCGGCCGTGTTTCCAAAGGCCCAACAATCTCCCGAAGGCTCTACCGTGTATTTCTAGGTGCGCCAAGGGACTACGGCCAAAGCACAGAATGCGTCGCCATCTCAAAGAAGAAATATGCGTTGACCCCGAATTTGGCCACATCCTGGAGTTCTCAGACAAGTTTCCACCCAAAAAAGTGCAGGATTCCCTGTTTAATGGGGCGGTTGATTGATTTGGGTTTCACTTTTCAGTTCATGTTTAGTCAAGGCCCGAAAATGTTGACTTTGTGCATTGGCAACAGAGAGGTTTAGGGCATTTGTCGTGATGCCAAGCGGAACCCCCTTGAGGTTACGTAGAAGCTTGCGATTGGGAGTCAACCACTTTGGCGGCTTGTCACAACGATTCCTTCCAACAACAGTGAAAGGTGACCTCGTGAGAGGACAAACCCTGGTAAATGTATCATTGTGCCTTTGCTGCAGGTTGCACAGCAACGGACCTTCTTTCGTGATTTCCTTCTTCCTTTAGGCAGTGCAGATGTGGTATATGTCTGTACGCAGAGATTTTGGCGCGCTTTAGCGGCTGGCTTCCGGTTTTTAAGCCGTAGTTGACGAAAGAATCTGAGATGCATGTCATAGCGGCGTCATGCCAGGGACTTGTTTTGCTCATGTCACAAGGGTGCCAACTACACCGGTGCTCCTTCACAACATGAAGAGTATGCACTGCTCGCAAAGGGCAACCAGCTTGTAAACGCAAGTACGCCTCTCCCAGCAGGATCGCAAACACATTGAATGTCCCATGCGATACCCCACCTATTGAGCCTGGGGTACAGGGTGCCCCTCCTTGTGCAGTGCTTAGAGGAGTCAAAAAGCAGCCAATTTCTGGGTTGGGTGCCATATTCTTAGCACGGCCCAAATTATACAATCTTTGATGCGATCCTGCTGGGAGCACCCTGTACCCCAGGCTCAATAGGTGGGGTATCGCATGGGACATTCAATGTGTTTGCCACGGGTGAAAGTATCTGCAGCCAAACACAAGAAAGACTAAAGGTTCTTCTCCTTGGCTCGGGCCGTAGAAGAAGCTGAGTTGGCACAAGGCATCGAGCAATTCTCAGTTGTCCAAAGCCGACCTTTTGACCTTTTGGTTTTCCCATGTTGGTCCATTTTTTGTAGAGGTGCCAAAAGGTTTAACTTTCAGTTCTGGGTCCTTTGGGCAACTGAGAATTGAACACTCATCACAGCTGCCAGGGGAGCTTTTCTTGCCCGCGCCAGCTGGGCTTGTATTGAGACGAGATCCTCCAAGCTGGCAATCCTGGAGACCATCCCGGTCGAAGGATGAGCTTGAAGACTGAACCGCGATGGACATCGCTTTTCCAGTGACTAATCCGTAGGGGTTCTTTTCTGGCCTTTTCATTCGAGTGTTTCTACCATGAAACCAAAAGGAAACCAACCATTTTGAGGGTTTCTTCTGGTTTCCCTTTTAGACAAAGTCCAAATAGGGACAAACCCTGTCCTTTTGGTTTCCTCATGAGGGGGCCCCTATTTTTTGAAGCCCCGACAAATGATGTTTCACAGAATAGGGCACTCTTTTTCGGAAGGTTTTGCGGGTTCCACTCTGAGACAAACCCAAAGCGGGACCCCGCAAATGTGAACAAATCCAAGGCACGGATTTCCGGTCGCGACTCTTCCCGGGGTCTCAGCGCCTCATGGAACTTGCGGACTCCATCGAGGAGGCGAAGCAGCGATTCGAGTTGGGAGAGGAACGGGGCCCGCTACGGATGCCAAGTAAAGGTGTTTGTTTGTTGGCTTGGCCGTTGGTTGGCTGGAAGGGCGAACGGAAACCCAGGTTAGGTAAAAGTATCTAAAAGACTCTTTTGGAGAAGCTGACAAGGACTTGATATTTCCGGCACCCTTGGGTTGGTTTGCAGGGGAATCAAACGAGAAAAGGGTTCCTAACTTTTCCCTGCTGTTTGTGAGTCATTCTTGTCTTGATGAGTTTGTTTGTTTCTTTTTCCGGGGGGGGGATTATTGGATCTGTTTTTGGGGGCCTGTGCATTTTCTGTGCGAGTGTATGTGTGTGCTTGTGTGCGTGTGTGCGGGGGGGGGGGGTTAAATTAAACATCTTGTCTCTTTGGCTTTTACATCCACCGCTTGTTTGCCAACCATTGTCGACCTTTATCGACTCATTGACGTTCTGGTCAGTGACGCGTGAGGGTTGTTCAGAAAGGGCTTCAACTTAATACGGAAATAAGGGGCCGCGTCTTTTTGGAGGATACCTTTTTGGCCAATGCGAACCGCATTTAATAATTTTGTTGAGGGGTTCCTCATTTAGAGACAGACCCAAGCCTTCGAACATCTAGGACCCCCCGCCGCGGTGTCATTGCAAAGCGGGAACCACCCTGACCAGAATGAACGAAACAAAGGTAGAGACTTGTTTGGCTCTGCTTTGGACTTCGGCGGTTGAGAACGCACGCCATAAAGTCAGCATGGGGCAAACTGGTAAGGACGACGCCTGGACACGTCTCCAGATCTAGTTTGAATGACCATGGCATCACCGGACCCAGGAAGCCGAGAGGCACAACTGAAGCTTGTTGGTCAATGTTCCAAGAGATGAATCTTTCAGTTCCAGGTCCTTTGGTGTTCCCTTTCCACAGGCCCCTGGCACCCACTCCTTGCCCTCTGGGACATGTTTGACTGTTGTGGAAGCTGTTTTCCTTGTACCTAGGTCTTACAAAGAAATACCTAGGCAAATTACACATGGGGTCTCAAAATGTGATCCCCCAACAACATGTGCCAGTGCCCTGGGTTTCACTTCATGCTCAAACAACATGCGCCGAGCCTTACCAAAAGACGCCCCCAGCCATTTGTTTTCAGGTGAAGACCACCTGTGCTTTTTGCAGCAGGCCGGCTGGGAATGGACTCCATTCGAGCAGCCATCGCTTTGAAGGCTTTGTATTCGGTTGTCATTTCTGTGATTGTTGTTTCCCTGGCTGTGGCTCATTCATCAACTGGGTTTCCATTGAGGCTGAGTGTGCAGATCCACATGAACCCATGGCCATGTGGGACCTTTGAGCGGCAAGTCTTCCATAGCAAGTCAGAATGAATGGCGAATTTGGCAATAAACAAGGGATTCATGCGTACATGGGTTAACACATTCAGTTTTTGACTGCGTTGCGTAGTTGTTTGTTTCTTCCTTTTGAATATCGGGCTAAGGGTATCGACCAAGATCAGTTGTCAGGGAGCCACCAAAATGGCAGGTTTCCTGGCGGTACCCCTTTTTTGGTTGGTATCAAAGGGAGTGCAAAAAAGAAAGCCACCTTTTTGGGGGGGTCCCTACAAAAGACATACCCGCCTCCGCCAGCCCCGCACCCCCCCAAAAAATGGGAGTAAAACAACATAAAGAAAGGGGTGCTTCCTTTGTTCAACTGTTTGTGGCTGAAGAACCCCTTCAACATCAACCAGCCAAAGCAAGGGTGTCACTTTTTCCTGGGCTAAAGTAAAGTGACAGGTTTGGGCATCACAGACGGGATGTTGGTGTCACGGCAGTTCTGCCCCCAGAAGCCGATAAATCCGTGCTAGTAATAAGGGCTTGTTCTGCTCAAACAGTGATGAATCACCACCAAAAGGGGAGAACCCTTCCCTACTACTTAGCCAAACGGTTATCAATCCAGGGATCCAATTTTTGGGCACTATTCGGCCTTGTTTGGATGGAGTTTAGCTTCGATGGGAGCAACCCCCCTCTCCAGAAGGCCATGGCCCAGGAAGGTCAACACAACGACTTTTGACAATGGCACGGTTCGTCGCCAAGTGGAGGAACCGCAGTACAGCTGTCCCTGAAACCACCCCAAGAAGACTCGCCTTCAAAAAGGCATCCAACAAATATCGTTGCCTTTACCGTGGATGGACAAAATTCGGCAGCAGTTCTTAGACGGCCAATCTCAGTGTTGGTGGTGCTTCATCCATCCAAAATGCCCCATGCCATGGAAACATCCACAGTATGGGGCACCCACAACAGTACAGTTTGTTTCCCCCTGTTGGTTTTGAAGGGAACCTACCACTGATGGACATCGCATTTTTGTCATCGCTAATGGAAGCAACTGTCCCTTGGCCCCTCGAGCGCAGGAAGGCCACGATGAACTTGAGGAGCGGTGGGCTCATTTGAGTGTGCATGTGTGTGTGTGTGTGTGTGTGTGCGTGCGTCTTTCTGAGGCCTATTGCCAATTCTGTTTGAGTCGTTCGAAAGGGAAGCCAAAAGGAACACCACTTTGGTCTCCCTATTTTGACACGTACCCAGTTTCCTAGTTGCTCTTGGGTGGAACCTTCAGCATGTCAACGTCACTTTGCTTTGTGAGGTTCACAAAATATGGGCCAGAATCTGATAATCACTTTCTAGTTGGGACAAAATCTGAGGTGGGGTGGGGGAGTAAAACCGAACTCTTTAGGCACATCAATCATATCATCAAGATCTGCGAAGCTACTGGCCTGCCGGGTACGCAAAAGCGGGTTTTGCTACCACTACCTCAGAGGGAAAGTGGCGTGTGTATGTTGTGTATGCTTATATACATATATACACATGTATCAGTCTAGAAACAGATTTAATTTTCTCTCGTGGAAGTAGCGGTTTGGAGGTACGTGAATCCACAGTAGAGTCGTGCTCATCGAGCGGCGCGCTTTTGGGTTTCGGCTTTGTGCGGGACCGAGGTGTTGATGGCAAGGGGACGATGGACGGCCCAACGATTTGCCTTGGAGCAGAGGAGCTGTACATGCGTCGTGTCTGCAAGCGCATACCTGTGGGTGTGGGGGTGGGTGGGCTGTGTTTTGTGCCGTCCTTTGAAGGGGGTACCAAAAAGACCCCTGCTCTCAGGTGTGCTCAAGATGTCCAGGAATATATCTATATATATATATATACATGTATATTTATATTTGGCTAACTTGGTTTTCACATGAAAGGCGTGAAAGACACTTAACTTCGCAGGGGTAGTCACTGTTCATGGAAACGGCTGGGTTGTTCAAAACCAGTCCCTAATCCTTGTGCCAGAAAGCAGCGGAATCTCTTGCTGTTGCAGTGTAGAGCCGGCGAAGCCGTGGGCGGAAGTTTCACAATATAACGGTAGATGTTTTAGGCCCATAGGCAGCTGTGACACTGTGACCTGACCTGTTGGGAGAATCTCCAGTTCATGAACGACCCACTTATCAAGACCATTTTCAGGTATACCACCAACACAAGCTTGTATCGGCATGTACCCTTGAGCTAGAATCTCGAGAAGAAAGATGGTGAAGATGTCCAGTCAATGGTTAATTCATGCTTGCCAACTCGGATCGACGTGCCTCAGACTGAATGTATGAGCCCATGTATATACAACCCTCCCATTGAAACCCCTCGCCAGTTTCCGAGGCCGCCGAGGCCACTTCCTTAGCCCTTTACACGTTTGAGAAGCAAATCGCGGTTCCATCAAACCTTCTCAAGTGTCAATTAGGCCTTCTGCTCAGAGGGGCTTGGAGCAAGCCAGGCACGGCTGGGTTTACCTTTTGGGCCGCTGCTTGCACAGGAGCGATTGGTTGCAGGTGTGAGTTCCGTGCTGCAGGCCCACCTGCTACAGCCACTTCTGCGAGAAGATCGCGGAGGGCACCGGGAAGCCCGTTGACTTCTCGGAGCCGGAGATCGTGAAAGCAGAAGGCTCGCCGGAAGGGAGGGCCCGTCGCCAGAACCAGGACAAGACGGAGCTGTTGGGCGCCTTTTCCATTTCTGGCTCCTTTCTGGGTGTGCTTTTTGGCTCGGGGACCACAACGTTTGACTGAATAATCATGCACCTGGGTCCTCTGGCACGCGCTGCCTGACAGTCATAGGATTCCAACCCTCCCATACCCCACTGTCTTGTGCATTTCCTGTTTTAGCCGGATTTGTCGGAAAGGTGGTAGGATCTTTTCAGGCTTTGGACTCCTCGTGGCCAGGCAAGATGCTGGAGAGTGGGACACCAGACCGGAGGTGGGCTGGGCAGGGCAGTTGTGGGAGGGGTTGGTGCCCACTTCTGTGATGTCTCCCAAAAAAGCTAGTTGATAAATGGCCACCCCACTTTTTCGGGGGAGGGGGGGTCTTTTTTTTGGTTCCTTTTGTGTAGGCGCACCCTCGTGAGAAACAGCTGGGGGCTTATTGAGCAGGGGCCAACATCCATTGTTGACCCCGCGATCAATCAACCTGGTGGATGAATACGGGGTTGTTCTCGACAGTAAATCAATCCCTTTGCCATAAAATTGACCACCCTATTCGTGAATCCGGGGTCGCCTGTGCAAGCTACACAGAAAATGGCGTCGCAGCGCGACTACATGGTCGCAATTCATGTTTCTATCTTCGGGAGCCATTGCATCAGGACTGATAGTGATAATGATGGGCCATTAAGGACCATAAAGGGCCTGAAGCTCCCCAATCCTTCCCACACCTCCCCTTGTTCTGGCTCTAAAAAGCACTCTCTGGGAATTGTGATGCATTGATTCTTAGATTTGTTGCTCGCAGCCGTGGTCAATTGCTCTTGGCTCAAGCCAAGGCTTGTTTACCTTTGCAGGTTGGAGAGAGTCAAGGGTCATGAGGAAAAGTGTGCATCTTTCCATTGTGCCTGAGGCAAATGCAACATTGCGACAAGAACTGGGGTCGCTTCAACTGCGCCTTTGCGCTTCCCTCCGTAACGGGATGCATTCCGCGTTTCGGTTGCACGTTGCCGCTAGCTAGCAGCATGTTGATCCGTTAGTTTAGGCATAGGCTTGTCTTCAAAGAGGCAAGCGGCAACTGCCCTTTGAATCTGTTGGGGTTCGAGGCAGTCATTTGCCCGAGAGATATGGTCGTCGCGTTGTGCGAGTTTAATGTAGGCTGGTCCTGGCGGAGCCGGAGGACGAGAGGTCGCCCGAGAGGTGGGGGAAGTTGCCGTTTTTGCAAACGGGAGCAAACCTGAGCGGCGCATCAGCAGCATGAGGGCCATGATCAGAATGGGGATGGGGAGTGCTCTGAAAGTCGGGTCATGCTCACAGGGGCAGTTAGCGCCGCGTACGTGAATTTGATTGCCGAACGTATGTTTGTCTTGTTTTTCTGCTACTGCATGCTACTGTTAAACAAGTAACACAGTTGACGGCTGCGTGTGCGTGTGTGTGCTGTTTATTCTGTTTCTTTTTTTTGACCTATTTGATCTCGACTGAAGTAGAGCAAGGCTTTGGTCAGCATACCAGGGGTGGGGCTGCATTCAGCAACCGGGATCGACAATTCTGGGCACATTTACAGGGGCCAATGCAGCAGATTTCTTTCAGCGGGAGTTCTTTCAACGACCAAACCTCGAGGGTCCGGAAACAGGGGAAATTAGGCGTGCTGAATGATCCATTCCTCTCAGGGAGCCGTTGCTCACTTCCCCATTTCGTGCGCTTGAAACTCTTAGGGGAACATCATTTCCGCGGAGACTTTTTTCCCATGCAGATTCCAATCAGGAAGTGACTATAAGAGGGGATGGATGTTTATGGGCAACTAGCTCGCGAGCGGGCCCAACATGGATGGCAATGAGTTCACAGACATAATTGAGGGTTGGCTCCGCATAGGTAGTGTTGACTGATTTCCGTTATGTTCGATTTTCATTTGTACTGCCTTCTTGATGTTCGAAGATAAACATGTTCAAACGCGGGTTAACGCATCAAGCGGCCAAACCAAGCTGAATTTGGGACCGCCAGGTGAGGCACGCGCGGGGACTTGTTTGGTGGCATTGCCGGGAGCCCAGCAATGCGCGCCGCACGTTGCCAGGAGCTTCCCCACTACTTAGCTCTCCTCCAAAACTGTTTTGCATCTTCAGGGTAGGTCATATGAAGCAGAATCTGAGGAACTTATGTTCTGTGTACCCCCAGATGCGGGCCAAGACTCAACACAGTCAGCTCCAACAAGGTGGCTTTTTTAGTGGGACATCAGCTGTTCTTAAGGGGCTTCTTTTGGGAGGGCCGAAGCTTTCTCCGATACAGTAGCTCAACCAATCGAAAGGTGCTTCCCTTCAGCCCAGACTCAACTTAGTGTTTCAACCTTTTGCCTTAATCGTCTACCTTTTTGATGGTGTTCCATGATTCTCTCCGAATAGTTGACATTCTTGCGGGGGATTGCATGGCTGGCCGGGTTTTATGCGGCAGAGACACACACTGTGGTACAGCTTTGGCCGGCAAATGAGCACTCATGTAAACCAAAGGGAAGCATACTCCGCAGACGAAGGGAAGGCACCCGAGAAGCCCCATACTCATTTTGCAGGGGGACACCCATTTCGGGGTTCCAGGTGAATGAATTTGAGGGGCGCATTTTCGAATGTCTGGCGGATGGAGTTTTGCTGCAGCAGAGTTGAACCGAGGCCGGGGCAGCAATGTCAGATTTGCGGGAGGCTGCGCAAGGCATGCCGAGCCTGTGAATCTCAAGAAGGAAAAGCGAGGAGAGCGTGCTTTCCTGACTCAGAGCCACAACAAGCGGAGACATTGGAGCATAGTAGCGACACTATTCGAAACTTCTAGGAGGCTATCAAGGACAGCTATGGCCAAAACCTTCCGTGGCTCCCTTTGTTCTCGCTCTGAATCAGAATTGGAGTATGGGCGCTTGTGTGATGAACGTTTGAAATATGTTTGCCATAGTTGACGGCGAGCTCACCGGGGGAGTTGCCCTGTTCCCAACAGGAATGCAATTGCATCGGCTGAGTTGACAACTGAACCCGCCACCATTTTGAAACGGGCCCTGTCCTTCAGACAGGAAGGAGGGCAAGTTTGCTACTTCACCCATGAGGACTCTCTCTGTTTTGGGGATTCCTGAATTCAGGTTTGGCATAGAGGCTTGCTCCGCGATTTTCTGACTCTTAGTTGCGCTCACTCAAGGCAGCCCAGTGTTCTGCAGCAGGGTTCACTTCCGTGGCATTGCAAGACGACTCTTGGAAGTCCGCGAACCCCTTCGTTTTCTCCCAGCGCGGCGCCCCTGGCTCCCTTCGATTGGGCAGCAAGGGGGGCCGAGCCGAGAAAGGTCATCACTTAAGCTTTCGCCACGCTGTGGTTAATTACCTGCTGCCTTGGCCACCCGCAGCGGCCGCTGGCTGAATCCAGCCTCAAAGGAAAGCACGGGCCAATTTTGTAGCACTGGGTTGCTGGGTGGCTTGTGCTCTTGCACGGCCCTAGCAGGATGTGAACGCTATTTTTGTCCCAAATGAGTTGCCAGTGGTCTTTGGAGCACCGCCCTCAATACAACCTTATTGCAACATAGGCCATGGGTTTGAAGTGTTCTTCGCAGCTGGCGTTGGGGCTTTTGTGGCACACACATGCGCCCGGCAAGCGCCCGTCAGTTTTGTAGACTTGGGGGTCAGCTTCTTCCTTGAGAACACCGTTTAGTTGAACGTAGGACCTCGGACATCACCAAGAGGCTTGCACCCAGCAGACAAGCTCGTTTCAGGTTAGTCGCGGGTCGCATTGTTGGGCCCGTTTTGTGGCTCAATTCAACTTCCAGCGTTTGCTTAAATTTGGCGCAGCGCGCATTAGTCTTGAGCGTGGCGGCCCAGCGAGTGCCGGAAGCGGGCTCAGGGCGGGAGTGGGGGTCATTCGCTGCCGCGCCCCATGCCCTTATGTATTTGTTTTGCTTGAAACTTCTGTTCAGTTGGGGCCCTTGGTGGCTGCACCTAAAGTTTAGGCTGAAGCTTTTGAAGCCCTTGAACTTGAACTAGTCGATTCCCACGTCGGAAAGTTCTGGTTGGTTCCATTGCACCTTGCCCAGGTCTGTTACTGGCGCTTCTTGGAGCCCTTCTCAGCCCTTCGTTAATTGTCGGATCCCCTTCAAGACCAATCCCCGTCGTTTTTATGGCTTTCTGCTCTTTGCACTCCATTGCCCTTTCACTCCCCCTTCACGTCCCTCTTTATTTCCCGTTTGCCTAATGTCCCCTTCATTTCCCTTCATTCCCTCCAGTTCCCCCCGGCCCGGCGAAGAGCCGGGCGTGCGTTTTACTGTTGACTTCGTTATGCGGGTTTGTCCAGGCTCACATGCCCCAAACAAGATTGGGTTTTCTATCACTTCACACGCAAAGCGTGCATATTGTCATTCCCATCTTTGCTTCCCCAACTTCTCCAAGTAGTTGGTCCGCAGTGTTTGACGCTGCCCAATCCTATGTTGAAAGCGCACACGGGATCCAGATTTGGGAGGACAGCTTGCATGCCAGCGTGGCCGCAGGCCCATAGGCGCGCGCGCGAGCACACATGGCCCCATCTCACGCCAACGCCCACGCACAGGCACACGCGCCCACGCCATGCACATGCACACACCCACGCACCCGCGCACCCGCGCACCGACACACACACACACAAAAACAAACAAACAAACAAACAATCAAACAATCAATCAACAAGCAAACAAACTCACAGAGACATAGAGACACAGAGACACAAACACAAGCCCACACCCGCACGCACGCACACACCCCGCCACACAGCTAAGTTCACTTGTTTCAACCTCGGGTACCTCCGGTGAAGGAAAACAAGGCATGGGAAAATATTCGCCGAGAGATTCCTGCGGCCATCGCTGCAAGTTTGATATGTTCAGAGCCACTGGCACCTTCCCGGAGCCTCGCCACGAGAAAGACGGAGGATTGTTCACAACCGGAGGTCGCAACCGGAGGTATCCAGGCAACGATGCGTTGAACAGTTGCACGGGTCGCACAAAAATCTAAGGACTCCTTGGAATTCCTGCGATTCTTCGGCTTCTGACTGAAGGGAAATGAAGCGGAAGGGGACATGAAGAGAATTGGAGACCGATGAAAGGACATGGAAGGAAATTAAGAGCAAATTACATTGAAAGGGAAACGAAAGGCACCAGGGTCGCATCCTTGTTTTTCGTCTTTAGGAGGGTCTTTAGGAGGGTGCCGGTTTGGCTGGTTTCGAAAGGAAACCCAAAGGATAACAACGATCCTACGAGAAAAGTAAATGTGGGAGCTGTTTCCCGATATTGCACGCATGGCCCTTTCGGCTTGTGTCTCATGCGTTGCAGGATGGTGCAACCCACGGGTTGCCTATCATGACTTGCCTGGAATCACAAGTGGGGAGCCCCTCATTGGAAGCACAATCCTTTGCGTTGAGGACTCGACACAGGCAGCGCCTTCAACATGGCCCTGGAGATGACGCGCCTTGACCAAACTGGTCGGCAACCCCTTGTCAACATCCTTCCTCTTTAGTATTTTTTTTAGTCAAGGGCAGTGCCCGGAGTGTTCGCTGATTTTTCCTCACTCGATAGTCAAAGCTATCTCAGGGGTCCATACGTTTCCTTGTGTTTGATGGTTCACGCCTTCTGGGGCTTACTGCACTTGTGCTTCCTTTTGGGGGATGACGCTACAGCGAAAACATAGAGACTCCCGTCGAGCTGCCATAGGCTGCCCGAAGCGATCCGTAGCCATTTTGGCTCAAGTCAGCGGCCTGGCCCGTCACCCCGGGCGACGGTTCCAGGTTCGTTTGCAAACCAAGCTTGAGCAGTCATGGTCAGCACACTTGCTGGTTACCGCAGGCTCGAGGTCCCCAGAGATGAAGTCCTTTTCGAGCAGATCACCCCTGGTTGTTGTTCTACGCTAACAGCGTTTGGTCTGATGGCCGTGGTGTGGGCTGTTTGGTCAACAACGGTGGAAAATGATATCATGTGGCCGCCGCGGGTTTCGTCCCATGGTTCAGACGGGGCCACTGGGCACAACCTCAATTGGGGCGGCTACCGTGGTGAGCTGGTCCCGGGGTATCAACACTTGTTGCATGCCGCAGCCGCCGCTGACGAGAGTTGGCAGTTCAGCGCTGAAGTCCAGGATCTCGCGGCAAGCGACAAGCATGGCCAACTGTGCCCTGTGGCAGGAGCAAGCTGCTTTGCCCTGACGAATGCCACTGGGGGCACATGGCTGTTTCTGGGGAATCCCGCCACTATCACAGCTCGTGACCTTGAGGGCTTGTTCCCTTTGCCTTGTGCGGCGTTGGCCGGCCAACGCTGCGGGTCCAGCGTCAAAGTGACTGCGGCACATGGGAAGGACGGCCTCCTCTGTTATGAGGTCCTGAATGGACATGGCAGTAAGTGCCCGGGGCCTTTAATCGAGCTCCGCTCGGCCACCAATTCGACGGAGCCTGTCCCCGAAGTGGCGCGCATTGAAAGCGTTTGGGGCATGCAGCCGCCCCACGACGACCACTATAGTGAAGGCGGTTATGGGAGCGATCGGGGTCATGCTGTCGTGGGTGATGCGAGCACGCCAGACGAACACGGCGGAGCCCATCCCGGGCACGGCGGACAACATGCCCACGATTCTGGGCACCACGGCGGGCATGGGTACGGTGGTGGCACACCCTATAGGCCACGGGGATGGCTATGGGCAAACGGACATGGACAAGCGTTACCCTGCCCATGGTGCATACAGCATCCTGTTAGTTGCCCTCCAAGCAGGTACATTTTGTGCCAGGCACAGGCGGCCGGCGGACAGGAGCTGGATCTGAGTCTTGCCTTGTGGAACGTGGTGGTGGCCATGATTTTCCTTGCCTTCGCCGTGACCAGCAACACGGATTTGTGGTTGGTGTTGATCCACACGCAATCCCTTCGTGATATGGTCACCGTGATAGATGCAGTGAGGACTTTGCTTGCTGTGTTTCTCGCTTTCTGGGTGGCCATTTTCGCACTTTGGGCTGTGATGGAAGATTCGCTGGCTGTGGTGCAGAATTGTCTCGGGACCGCCACTCTAATGCACTATTCAAGGGAGCTGGTGATCGCGGCGACAGTAGCACTCTTGCTGTTGTGGGCCCTTGATGGCCTCATGCGCCTGGTTGGATTTGCTGGAATGCACCGCGCTGTTCCGGTGCTCGGGCATGGGGGTTTGCCGAATGCGCCGGCCCTCTCGGGGGTCATATACACAGACTCGGCCTATGTTGCGAGTGGGGCCTGGCGACTTTTGCATGACCATGCTGGTCTCCCCAAGAGCAATGGGGACCTCTGGAAGCTCCTTTCACTTGCGGTCGACGCCATGCCGGCTGGCAGCCTTGGTGTTCGTCATGTTTCTGGTCACCTTGATGCCAATTCTTGCGATGACCCCATCGATGAGTGGGCAGCCCGGTGGAACGATGAGGCAAACAAAACTGCCAAGTTTGCCAATCGTCGCAGGCATACAACCTTCATGCAGTCTTGGTCGGCATATCGCGAGGCTGAGCTTGACATGCAACGTCGTTTGGATCAGCTTATCCGGCTACACCTTGACATTGCTGAACAGCTCAGCAAACATCCCGCTCCGTATCGCCTGGATGTCGATGATGAACTCGAAGCAGAGTTGCCACTGCATGTCGGCTTGCTTGTTGCTCGCCCTGAGGCTCAGCACTCCTGGTCTGAGTGGATAGTTCCGCAAGATGCCATCAATATGCATCTTGCTGCAAGTTTTGGACAGGCCTTCTTTGAAGCGGCCTTCAGTTGGATTCGGCAACAGCAACAAAGTGCTGATGCCTGTGTTTGCCTTTCGTGGCTTGAGGTTGTCGCTGTGTTGCGGACTGAGGGAGTTCCCTTCCCGGTGTCTGTTTCCTCGCTGCATGGCAATGTTTGGAAGGATGCTAGTCAGTATGGGTCATACACCAATGCTCAGGCCACAGTGGTTTCTGATCTCATGTTGGTTCGGTCCTTTTTTCGTGCTGTTGCTTCTGCTTATGGAGTGAACATTGGTGAAAGTAGAGGCCTCAATCTGGCGGCATTGAGGGTCGGCCCTCCCCAATCGGGACTGTCGATCAGTTGCACGCGCTCTGCCCTTCTGCAGGCGGAGCAGGCGCTTAGCGCTTTTACTCTCACTCGGCCGGTCCGCTCGGCAAATGATCTGAGCCGGCCATTTAGGTGAGAGGACTCGACGGACACGCGCCACACTGCGTCAGCTGTGCGCGCGTTGAGCGAAGTGCGAGTGACCATCTCTGGCTTTCCTGGGGTCATTTGGGTCAAGGCTGGCGTGCTCTTTAACGTTCGCCTTTTGAGCAGGTGAGTTGATCCGATTTCGCGATGTCCAAGAAAGCGATATGCGCGAAGCAGTCCGCCAACTTTGCTTGATCTGTCTCGGAATCGCCACTTTGAAAGGCCGGACGAGGAAGGTGGACAATTTCCTTCTCGCAAGGCCTTTGTTTTAGCCCTTCTTTCAAAACAGCCTTCTGGGAAGGCAAGCATTGGGCTTGAGGCCTTAAGATTGTATTATACACGGTCTTTTACTCGTATTATATACAAGGACCCCCTTCTCCTACAGAAGGGCCAGTCATGGGGCCTGCGTTTTGGCAAAGCAGTAAAACACTAAAAAACCTCGAGAAAACCAAAAAAACCAAAAAAAAACAAAATTGCAGACCCCATGGCTGGGCAGTCCAAGCTTGGGGACATAGGGCCTGCAATTTTGTTTTTTGTTTTTGTTTTTTGGTTTTCTCGAGGTTTTTTGCAATTTTCCAGCAAAACTAAAAAAACCTCGAAAACCAAAAAACCTAAAAAACCAAAATTGCAGACCCCATGGCTGGGCAGTCCAAGCTTGGGGACATAGGGCCTGTCCATGCAACCCACACTTTGTCACCAAGCTCCATCGTCGCTTCAAAGATGTGAACACATCCGCAGCTGAGCAGGTCTTCTCCTGGTTCAGAAATTACTCGCGCATCTTGAATGAGTCTCACCCATCACGCCATGCATTCAAGGCCTTGCTCTTTGCAAAATGGCATAACCAAGCTGTGAAGGACAAGAAGACCGGCTACTTGAACCAGTT
>CAUJNA010001007.1:109481-120884 GCA_963377175.1 Effrenium voratum | reverse complement strand
GGCGCAATTTAAAAACTGGCCCTCCAAGCTCGAGCAGTAGAGATCTGGCCATTTGTTGCTGTTCGAAGAGTTTATCTTGCGGAGCAGGATACAATTAGCGACCGGGCTTGCGATGACTTCCAGAGTTGAGGAGTTTATCGCTCGCAACCCCCGTCTTGAAATTTGGAGAAACTGAAGAACTCGCCTATGTTGTGGGTAACCAATCTGGGTGGGTGGGAAAGCCAACAAGACTTTTCTCAATCCATTTGATATACCCTCTAGACCCTAAACCTTAAACCCTAAACGGGCGAGCGTGCCTTTGGCCATATACATGGGCGCGCGAGCCTCCGGGCTCGAGGTCAAGCCGAGACGCCGTTGCAAACCTGAGGGCCTGCTAGGGTCAAGCCTGGCAGGACAACCGCTGTGCGGCTCTGCAAGTGGCACGACGACCCACACCCTTTCGCGCAGCCAATATGGGATTACCCTAAAGCCTGCACCATTTGGCTCCGGGGGTCGCTTTGCGCGCTGCTGATAACTTTTGCATACGGGTAATAGCGGGGCCTGCGGGTACACGGCGGGCCGCTTCTTGCGCCGCTGATAACTTTCGCATACGGGTAATACGGGGACCTGCCCCGGAGGGGGGGGGTGTACGCCAAGCACAAGGAGCCTTGTGGATCCCTTCTTGCGCTGTTAATACCTTTTGCACACGGGTAACACGGGGGACTTGCCCCAGCTGGCGGGAGTGCACGCCGAGCACAAGGACCCTTGTCGATCTCGCTTCTCGCGCTGCTGATTTCCTTGTTTCAGACGAAGCGGCGAAGCGTGCGCGCAGGGCATCCCCACGCAAGCGCAGCGCCTGACACGCTCAGTTCTGCGGCTTGCTTGCGCGCTTAGCCCGCGCGTGTTTGGGCCGCCGATCTTCGCGCCTTGGCAACACCACGCTTTGCAGCGTGACCCACAGAAGCAACACCTTGCGGGCGCTGAGGATTATGTAGACGCCGTCTACATGGCGCTTGCCGCCGCAGCCCACGCCCGGCAAACGCAGCAGGATCAGGTAGACGGCGTCTACGCCTTGGCGGCCTGCGCAAGCCTGAACAACTCCACGCGCTCTGTCGTCCGCCCGCCGTGGGCGCTGAGGATTATGTAGACGCCATCCACATGGCGCTTGCCGCCGCAGCCTGCGCCCAGGCCAGCGCAGCGCGCAACGCGCTCGCGTGGAACCTGCGGCCTACGCGAGCTGGGCAACTTGAAAAAGAACCAGCGCTTCGCAGCGCGACCCATGACCCACAGAAGCAACACCTTGTGGGCGCTGAGGATTATGTAGACGCCGTCTACATGGTGCTTGCCGCCGCAGCCCACGCCCGGCAAACGCAGCACCTGGGCAACTCCACGCGCTCTGTCGTCCGCCCGCCGTGCGGACGCTGCGGATTATGTAGACGCCGTCTACATGGTACTTGCCGCCGCAGCCTGCACCCAGGCCAGCGCAGCACGCAACGCGCTCGCGTGGGACCTGCGGCCTACGCAGGGCAACTCGAAAAAGGACCAGCGCTTCGCAGCGCGACCCACGCCTGCGCAGGCTAGAAGTTTAGCAAGGCAGGCAGCTGGCAGCCCAGCTGCTTCAGACAGCGCCACGTTGGCATGGAACCCGTTCAAGGGTTCCACCTCGAATGGAACCCTAAACCCTAAAAGTCTTTACCTTGGGTGGCTGGGGCGGGCGAACTTGGCTACGCGAAGCGAGCGGCTTGGGGATTTTATCCCCGAGCGAGCAACCACATCTGCACACCCTAAACCCCAAACCCTAAACCCTAAACCCCAAACCCTAGAGCCAAGTCACTCACAGCTTTCTTGAACTGACTGGGCGCAGGGGAGAGAGTAGCAGTGAGGGTCATGTTGCAAGGACTCGATGGGAGGGCAGCTTCTCCAGTGTAAGGCTTCGTTTCGAGCACTCAGTTGGGCAGTGCTCCTGATGCCCTCCTGCCTTGGAAAAAACTGGTCCCTTGAGAAAGCCCATTGTGGGCTCCATATCTTCATCGTCAAAAATCTGAAAAAGACTTGAGGGGCGTCGTTATTGGGGCCTCCCGGCAAGGAAGGGGTGGCGGGCTTTGGCGAGGGCAACATGCTGACGGTACGATGACTGACGTGTTCATCCACCTGATAGCCTATCAGCTGGTGATGCTCTCTGGCACTGGAGTCTCTGTGCTGGACTAGCAAGGATCCATAGCTCAATCGGAAGAGGCGCTGCAGCTCTGAAGCTTGGAGACCGCGGGCTCGATTCCACCCGGGCGCGGATCATTTTTTTACTTGGCGAGTGCCTTTGGGAATTCTTTTTCTCCCTCAACCCAAGACGGAGCCCAGTGAGCGCCTCTGGGTCCAAGACGGATCTTTCTCTGCTTGCGAGCTTGGAGGCCAGCGCCGCGGCGGAGACGACCCCCAGGAGGGTGTTGGCCACCTTGGTGTCAACCTCCAGCGGCGTGATCCTCGCCATGTCCAGGGAGTGCTGGTCCACAGGGAGTGCTGGTCCACCACCGTCTTGAGGCCGTAGTTGGCGGCCACCGTGGCCAGCGTGGCGTTGTTGGCCGCGGCGATGGAGCCGTTCATGGCCGCCGTGGTGCTGTAGTTGGACAGCTTCAGGTCCACGCCGTCCGGGGTGCTCTTCGTGGCCACCACGCCCTCCAGCACGTCCTGCCTTGTTGGAGAGACCCGTGGTCAGCGAGCTCTGCAGCGCGGCGATGCTGCTGCCGTGCGCGGCCACCTGTCCGTCCAGGGCCGCCGCCGTGGCCAGGGGCGCATTTGCCGGCGCCAGCGCGCTGCTGTCCAGCTTTGAGGCCAGCTCTGCGGTGACCCGGTCGTCCAGCGACTGGATGGCCGCCGCGTTGTTGCCGGAGGCTGCCGTGTTCACCGCCAGGTCTGTCACTTGCGCGTATTGAGTCACCTCTCCGTTGTCCAGGACCTCTTCAAACATGTTTACATATGTTTTCGCCGACGCCTTAGTCCAGTGGCTAAGGCGTCGGCCAAGGAGCTAAGCGCTTCTTACTCCGCACGGGGCTCGATTCCTGCCGTGAGCGCAGTTGAGTACCATTCAGTCCGAACTCCGGCCATTAGAAGGTTCCGCAAAGCGAGGCCGGCTCCGCGGCTTCGGTCTTGGAGCGAGGCCGGCTCTCCGCGGCTTCGGTCTTGGAGCGAGGCCGGCTCCGCGGCTTCGGTCTTGGAGCCCGCACCAGGCCCGCACCAGGCCCGCACCAGGCCCGCACCAGGCCCGCACCAGGCCCGCACCAGGCCCGCACCAGGCCGCGCCAGGCCCGCGCCAGGCCCGCGTCCCACAGGACAACTGGAAATTTTTTTTCCTGGGAAGAATTCCGACCTTGGTGCGGGCTCGGCAGGGTTTGATGTCGGGCAGGTGGCGCGGCCGGGTGGCGCGCTAGGTGTGGAGCCAGTGTCCGACATTCTCGGACACTGCTTCGTAGTTGGTGATAACATATGAGACATCATCAGCTGCGTGCCTGGCGCGCTAGGTATCGAAGCCTCCACGTCGGCGGGCTGGCGTGGCCAGGGTCGTGCCTCTGCAGAAAGTGCCTGACATCCTCACAAAAAATGTCGAGGATGGACACCGGTGGCGCCTTGAGCCAATTTTGGCTCAACGTGCCACCGCCGGGTGGCCGGGAGGCTTCTATGCCGGGCAGGTGGCGCGCTAGGTATCGAAGCCTCCACGTCGGCGGGCTGGCGCGGCTCCGATGCTGGGCAGGTGGCGCGGCCGGGAGGCTTCTATGCCAGGCAGGTGGCGCGGCAGGGTGGCGCACCCATGACCGTATGATCCGTATGATCCGTATGACTCGGCGGGCTGGCGTGTCAGGTGGCGCGGCTGTGATGCTCGAAAACACAAGTGGCACTTGTGTTTTCGAGCCTCGGAACTGGAAACAGGCACCAACCATGTTTTGGTTGCTGCCCGCGTGGAGTTCCGCGTGGAGTTCCGCCGCAGACTGCGCGAACTGCACAGAACATAGCATCTCTCTCTTTAGAGGGGGTTTCCCAAATGGATTCTATTCTACTTGAGAGGCTCCTGGCGCTCGTCCGTCCAGGAAATGACCTCGTCCTGCGAAGGATTCGAAGTCTAAAACGCTGCGTGCAGGCGTGGCTGCAAAATAATGACCCCTAGATATGCGGTTTGGCAAAACGCCCAGCAGCCTTTGTTTCTGCAAGGCGAGCCCCCTCAAAGGAAACCCTGGCTGGCTTTTTTTGGTTGGCTTCTGGTTGGCTTGGCTTTCTGGCTGGTTTTGGTTGGCTCCTGGCTGGCTTTCTGGCTGGTTTGGCTTCCCTTCTAGCTGGTTTGTCTTGGCTTCTGGCTGGTTTTGGTTGGCTTCTGGCTGGCTTTCTGGCTGGTTTTGGTTGGCTTCTGGCTGGCTTTCTGGCTGGTTTGGCTTGGCTCCTGGCTGGCTTTCTGGCTGGTTTTGGTTGGCTCCTGGCTGGCTTTCTGGCTGGTTTTGGTTGGCTCCTGGCTGGCTTTCTGGCTGGTTTTCTTTTTTTTCTCCCTGTTTTTTTAGCTCGCCTTGCAGAAACGCAGCTGCTGGGCATTTTGCCAAACCGCATATCTAGGGGTCATTATTTTGCAGCCACACGCCTGCACGCAGCGTTTTAGACTTCGAATCCTTCGCACTGGACGGACGAGTGCCAGGAGCCTCTCAGGTAGAATAGAATCCATTTGGGAAACCCCCTCTAAAGAGAGAGCTCGCGAGGCCGCATGGGAGGCCGCTGGGCCATCAGAGCAGCCGCAAGGCAGGGAGTGTCCTTGCCCACCCACGCAGCGGGCTTCTCCAGAAGCCATGCCTGCACACATCGGAAGGCCATGTCATCTTGAGCAGCTGCGGCGGATCGAATAAGTATTATCAAGAAAGCGAGAAAGCGAGAAAGCGACAGCTCGGGATCTTTGTTTCGGTTCCGACAGTCTACGCCCAGCATCGGCTCAGCCGCAGCGGCAGCGTCGGAGCGGGCCCCAGAGGCGGGGGCCCCACGAGGAACTCCATCACAAGGTTGAAGGGCGCGGAGCCTGGCGGAGCAGCATCCGCAGCTGCTCCAGGTTGCGCCAGTGTCCCAGCGGGCGCGAGTTGTGAGCGTCGAGGCCGCAGACCTTGTCGTTGAAGGGCGAGAGGGACTTCTTCTCGACGGTCTCCACGGCGATCTCGTGCGCGCAGCTGCGCAGCTGCGCGAAGGTCGCCCTGCGCTCGCTGCCTTCCTCCAGCACCTCCCTGTACTCGAGATGCCGGACGTTGGTCGCCGCCTTCTTGGGCACGCCCTTGATCTTGCGCTTCTCCTTGCGCGCGCCGCCGGGCTGGGCAGTGAGGATGCTGTACATCTTGGAGCGCAGGCCTACGTACTCCAGGATCCTGGCGGGGAGGGTCTCGTCGCCGAGCTTGCCCAGCTGGCCCATCACCTCGATGGCCTTGGCCGAGAGCGCGCCCAGTCGGGGTCCTTGGGCTAGCCGGCCACGCCGAAGAGGGTGGCGCCGTTCAGGTTTGCCTTGGAGCGGGTCCTGCAGCTTGAAGATCTGCACCATCACGGAGTCGGTGTCCGTGAAGAGCAGCCTCATCTTCGGGAAGAGCCTCCTCATGTGGAGGTAGTAGGCCTTCTCCATCATGAGCTTGGAGAGCTGCGCGTGCGGGCGCCGACTTGGGTGGGCATGCTCATGCAGGCCTTGCTGCGGTTCGTCTTGAGCGTCTCCACGAAGGCCAGGAACCCCTCCGAGTCGTTGATCTGGAACTCGAAGTTCGTCACGGAGCTCTTGCCCACGGCCCGCTCGAACTTGGCCGGGTCCACCACGCTCCCCGCCGTCTTGAGCTGCCTCCGCTCGCTGTGCTTGAGCTCCATGAAGCCCGCCATGAAGGGGCTGCAGGCGAAGCGGTAGGCTCTGTGCAGCCTCCAGATCCTGGCCAGCACGTCCCGCAGGAACTTGAGCCGCTTACCGTCCACGCCCTCCTCTACGTGCGTGCTGAGGAAGGGCACGAGCTTCTCGCAGGGTGATGGGGAGAGGTCGAGGCGCTCCGCCATGTCCGCAGTGTGCGGCCCGTACAGGCCCTTCCCGACCTTCATGCGCGCGGGGGGAGCCCAGTCCAAGTGGTCGTGCGCCTCCGGCATCTTGCCGCAGCGCAGGATGCCCACCATGGTGGGGCGCAGCAGCACGTCCGCGTAGCCCCGCGCGGGGCGTCCGAGAGTTGTTCACCTCGTCGAAGCCCTCCACGGCCTTGTTGTGGTTGTACTCGCGGCCCTTCAGCAGGTCATGCACGGCCACGGTGCGGCCGTAGTAGTTGATGTCGTCGCAGCGCTGGCCGTTGGCGAAGACCTGGATCCTCTGAATGAAACAGGCGGGGTTCGGGCGCCAGCGGGTTGGTGGCGTCCGTGTTTCTGACTCTGAAGGCGATCTTGATCGACTCGGGGTCGATGAACGAGGTGCCACTGGTCAGCGGAATGCGGCAGACCCTCGAGGTGGCGGGGGAGAAGGAGCTCAGCGAGCTGGGAAAATACTGCACGTCGTGCCGTGCTGTCACGTAGTTGGTGTTGCTGGTTTTCAGCTTGTAGTCCAGGCTCTGCATCAACTCATCCTGTGCTCCGGCTGTGACTACCTCCATGCTTCTTTATACATACGCGTTTTCACTCGTCGGACCAGCTGGGTTGCCGTCGCCGCCGAGGGCGTAGGCGCCTTTGGGTACCTGGGAGGCCGAAGGAGCAGCAGCCCTCGCACCCACAGCGGGCGAGGTTGCTGGAACACTGGCTGCCACGGCAGGAGTCGGCGCAGCGGCAACGGCAGGGTTGGCCGTGGGACTCGCAGGCGGCGCAGCCTACGGTCTCGCGCGCGGCACGGGCTGGGTGCTGGAGAACACGCTCTTCCGGCCTCAGCAGGGCAGTGAGGACGCGGCCGTGCAGGACGTCCGGTCCGCCAACAACATGAACGACGCCACTCAGCCCCAGCACTTCACGCTGCGCAGCACTTCAGGCAGCCCCGCAAGCAGCCCAGTCTGGCTTCTGAGTCCAGGCGCAGACCAATCACACGCCACGCCCCTTCTCCTGGGGCCTGTGACTCTGCCTCAGTCCCAGCCGAACTCCCGGGCAAGCTCTCGCAGCTCCGGACAGTCACGCCAGCTCCCTCCTCCGCAGCCACAGCTGCCGTCTCCTCTATGGCCTGCGCTGCGCCACGCTCCACCTCCTGCGCGCGCTGCCCCGCCTCGTTCAGGAGGCTCGGGTCGACCGATGATCTGCGGAGGCGGCTGTGGCTGCGGCCCTGGGCGGGGCATCACATTCAGGCGGACGTACTCAGCAGCGCTGGGAGCGGAAGGCCTGCGCCGCCGCGAGCCCTGCTGCCGGACCCTGACCGTTGTTTGTCAGCGCGTCGGCCTCTGGGTCTCCTGCTAGGTCGTCCTCGCCGAAGCGGTTTCCTCGGCCTTGGCGCATCCGGGCCAAGTCCTCGTCCGTGGCCTCTGCGGGAGTGCGGAAGCCTTCCTCTGGAATTGCCCTCAAAGGCGTGTGCTGCAGAGGCTGCGATTTGGGGTCCTTGCTGGACTGCACGAAGTCGTCCAAGTAGAAGTGGCTCGTGATGGCCTTGCGGTCCGGCTGGTCCAGGGGCAGCGGCTCATTCCGCTCCAGGTAGCCCACAACCTGCTCGAAGCAGGCCCTTCGTCTCTTTTATCCGTTACTGCGCGGCAACTTCGCCCGCTGCGCGTTCGACGCCCCGGCGCTCGGTGCGCGCGTAGCGCAGCTGAGGGACCTGGCAGTGCACTGCCTCCGTCAGCCGGCTCACGTCGTCCAGGTGCCGCTGCCCGTCCTGGGCTAGCCTGCGCTCCCCTAGCCAGTTGTTGAAGGCCCGCGCCCTCCAGTTCTCGCTGGCGCTTCAGCAGCAGCGGCTGCAGGTCGTAACTGGGATACGTCTTGCGAAACCACCGGAGCATCTGCGGCTCGTTGGGTTCCGGGGACATCATCTTGCTTTTCATACCAGTACGCTAGCGCCCGCCGTCAGCCGGTCGTAAGCCGACTGCCTCTCCAGCATGCGCGTGGCGCGCTCGCTCGGCCGAGGCGCTTCTTCGGGCTCGGGCCGTACCTTGCTGTGTACCTCGGGCCGTACCTCTCTGTGTACCTCGGGCTCGGGCTGTACCTCGGGCTCGGGCTGTACCTCTAGCTGTGCCTCGGGCTCTGTCTTGGGCGCTGCCTTGGGCTTGGGCGTTGCCTTGGTTGCCTTGGGTGCAGCCTTGGGCATGGCGGCTGGCTTGGGTGCCTTGGGCGCTGTCTTGGGTGCTGCCTTGGGCGCTGTCTTGGGTGCTGCCTTGGGCGCAGGCGCTGCCTTGGGCGCTGCCTTGGCAGCTGCCTTGGGCGCTGCCTTGGGTGCTGCCTGGGGGGAGCGCGCTTGCCTTGGGCTTTGTGGGAAATCTCACCCTCTTGGGCTGGAAGGGGGAGTCTATTTCGTATGCTGGCTCTGTGGGCAGGTCAGGGATCATTTTTTTGCTCTTCGGCAGGGGCTTGTTCTTACTGCCCGGAGGCCTGCCTCTAGGCCTTGGCGCCGGCTGCGCTTGCTTCATCGGGTTTTTTTAATAGGAAATATTTTTTAAACGACCTTCGGGGGATTAGACGTGATCCAAAAACAGCACGAACGACAAGGACGAGCCCCTCAGTCGGACGACTTGCCCTTCCAGATCGGTCAGCCGGAAGCGCATGTGTCTCAGGGTGATGGGGGTTGTGACGGCCATGAGGTGCCCATCATCGGAGCCGGTCTCAACGATGGTGCCCACGCCGCTCTTCAGCGCAGGATGTCGTCTGCCAGATTGCCCAACACGCTGGGCGCAGCGCAGGTAGACCTCGTTGTATGCCATCATTCTCACGAATTCAAAGACCTGCTGCCCGCCGGAGACGAAGCTTGGGCCGAGCATGTGGTCCACAGAGGCTGTTCGTGGTCTCGCTATAGGTGGCAGTAGCGAAGTTGGAGCTGATCCAGGCGGTCAGCCGGGAGCCCGTGTAGGCGCCTTCCGGTAGGAGAGCCCAGTTCAGAGTCCCAAGCGCGATAGCCGGGCGTTGCTCTGGAGGTGCAGGCCAGGTCGACCTCGAAGTCGCTGTCCAAGCCGGCTACCCTCTTGCGGCTGTCCACGTAGATAGTCGTCATCCTTTTCCTAAGGAAGCCGCCCGTTCTGCGGACGACGCCGGGTGGACGGCTGCAACGGAGGTGCAGCAGGAGATGTTCTCACACCTCGCGTTGATCAGAGTGGAGCTGGCGAACAGCTTCTGGCCCAGGAAGCTGAGCGCCGCTCCCATCTGCTTCTCTCTCCAGTGCGAAACGCTCTTCGAAGCGTGAGTAGAACATTTGATTCTTCGGTTTAAGGTAGTAGACGAAGAGGAAGCTAAAGGGCTCCCTGGTCGCCTGCTCGTAGATCCTGTGCAGCTTGTCCTTTGGCAGCAGGGCACTCAGCTCTTCGATGACGGCGTCCAGCTCGTGCTGGTTGCGCAGCCTCCAGCAGCAGAGAAATTGCATGTTCACCCGCGCGGCTGCGCTGATGAGCCTCAGCTTCTGGGAGCTCACCCAGGTGCTGATTTGCATGTGCCTGCCACGAATGAAGAGCGTATCCAGGGTGGAGCTGCGGGCTATCTGCGTAGTCGTCCAGGATAATCAGCGCCTGATACAGCTTCTTCATCTCCAACTTCTTGGATGTCTCGGTGATCTTGCGCTGCCTCTGGATGATGCCCCGCAGCGCTGCCTCGTCCCACTCGTCGTAGTAGGCTTGCTCGCGCTCCGTGTTCACCCCCAGGTCCTCCTCTATGTACTTCTTGACGGGGACCAGCTGTCGTCTATGTTCACGCTGGGACTGAATATATAGATTTTAGACTCCGCTCCAGAATCATGCTGATCAGCGCCACGGTTTTACCGGACTTGCTGGGGCCAAGGAAAATGCCTGTGCATGGAACCTGGGGCACCACGCAATCCGAGGGCTGTTTGCTAGTGTATTCTCTTGTGGGAAAGAGCTTGATCTTCCCCATTCCTTTGCCTTTACTTCCCAAATTCGACGCAGGGAAGCCGGGCGGCGAGTCCGTGAGCGCCCAGGTGTGTGGCAGTGCACTGTCAGAGTTTTCAGGGATAAAACTAAAGGCTGGTATGCATCTGAAGTACATGGGAAGTAAATCGTGGTTAGCTCCTCACGTGGACCGGCTGCTGGGGGACGTCGCTGTGCTTCACTCTCCCTTCTTCGGTTCCGGCTGATGCAGCACCAGCAGCTCGGGCTTGGAGCTGTTCTTGCCCGAGCACGGCCTTGTGATGGAGCCGGCCCTGCTGTAGAGCTCCCAGGCCTCAGGCACGTCGTTGTGAAGAGTGCGTCTCGGAGCTCCGAGTGGAAGGCCATGTCATGCCCCCGCCCCCTCGTGCCATAGTAGTTCATGCTGCGACCTGGAGAATTCCAACTTCGGTATGGAGCGAGGTCGGATGTGGTAGGTGATATCTACGCGGGAATCAACCAAAAATTGGTTGGTGCCTGTTTCCAGTTCCAAGGCCAAAAACCCTACAGCGTGCTCTGCAGAGGAGAGTGCTCTTTCCGACTTCTTTTGCGCACTTTTCGGCCCCAAAGAGAGCGGTGACAAAGCGGTGACAAAGCGGTGACAAAGCGGTGACGAACGGTGACAAGCTCGGCGGGCTGGAATTCCTGAGCAAAGTGACCGTCTGGAGCCTGCTTTCGACCGAAAACGAGCGAAACTTGAGTCCGACACGGAAAAACGAACTCTTCGGACTCGACCGTTTTGAGCGCTTTTTGCACCAAAAACGGAGGCCCAAACACTCACTGTGTTGCCGCAGTGTGTTCGTATATGAACTCTTAAAGCACCGGCTGCAAGTTCTGTATCAGGACATGGACTGGCCAGAGTATGGCCAGAAACACACACTTGCGTTGTGGCCAGCGGCAAGACCGCCCCACACATCCAGGGCCTCGCTCACCTGCAACATTTGGTCATGGAGAGTGCGCAGCTCGTCAAGCTTAACCATTAAACATCTACAAGCCGTCCTTGTAGCGCGCATCAGTTACCGGTGTCTCGTGGCGGAAGAAGTGTTCAAGCACAGTGCATGTGGCGCAGCGCTTGCTAATGATCTTGGAGTTCATCCGGTTGTCTTTGTACAGAGGGCCCAGAGTCTTGCAGACCTTGATGAGCATCGAGAAAGAGATCTTGTCTGGTTGCCCGCAAGTGATTCGTTGTGTCTTCCGCCAACTTGTGTAGGCAATTCCCCCGCACAATGCCAGGTAAGCCCTTCTCCAAGTACCTGGATGCCATGACTTTGCCAGCTTTGGTTTCAACAAGTTGAAGCCGAACCGAGCTGAGCCAGTTAAACCAAATGGGCGGACGGCGGGCGAAAACTCACTGAGTCACGCAACGCTGGCAGCAAAACAGACACACTTTTCCTTGTGCTTTGTAAAACTT
>CAUJNA010001007.1:81981-104481 GCA_963377175.1 Effrenium voratum | reverse complement strand
TTGCGTCACCCAGACACGATCAAGCTGATTGTTTGCGTTTCTTGTGTGTGTGTGGGTGTGCGTTTACATGCGACTTCATGCCTTGCTTGGAGAACACACAACCTCCATGATTCTTGCACAGCAGGCAGCCTCAAGCCACTGCAACAACAACAACAACAGCAGCAGCAGCAGCAGCAGCAGCAGCAGCAGCAGCAGCAGCAGCAGCAGCAGCAGCAGCAGCAACAACAACAACAAAAAAAAAGCACAACATACTTGTGCAAATGTTGGCATGCTCGTACGTGCCTGCCATGTTCTTGCTGGAGTCTTGCACGTGGGAGGCTACCCTTTTGCAAACTTCAGTCTTGCGCTCAAACTTGAATTGCAGGCGCAGTGAGTTCTTCACGCCCTCCTTTGTTTGATTATGATTGTGCTTCCGTACGACGTCGGCTGGAATCTTGATTGCCTCGATTGCGAACGCACAAACTTCTAAGGATTTGTGAGTTGGTGTCGTAGTTCGTCAGGCTGACCCGCGATTGGGAGAGCATCCACCAAGAGGCAAGTTGCAGCCTCGGGGCCCATCGAGTGGTTTAGCGGCTCAGGTGGAAGCAGTGGTCCAACTCGCGCAAGCAGGTGGTCCTCTTCCGCATCCACCAAGGAGGCTGCTCGGTTCGGCGGTTTCCTGTGATTGGGGTAAGAAAACCATTATATCCCACAAGCTTGAAATCAACGAACCACAAAGCTGTGAAATGATCCCTTGCCACGATTTGTACTTTGCTGCGCAGTGCATATCTTCCAGCAAGCTCAGAGAGGATTGTGCAGAAGTGAGACTCTGCACAGTTTTGGCTCAATTCCGTGGGCTCGCTAGAAGGAGAGCTCTCGCGCAATGCCGATCGAGAAAGGGCCGGCGAGAAATGGCGACCTTCCCGTGCTTTTGGATGGTGAAGAAATCCGGTTTTCGGAACCTAAAACCAGGCGCGAATGGGACAAAATGGCTGTTCAGCAGAGAGGAGACGGACTTGCAAGGCAATGTCAGGATAGTTTTTGTGCTGGATCGCCAGCTTTGAATGAGGCACTCCACTCAGGTATTTTCATTGCACAAGTTTGGGGATAGGAACCTTTGGCAGGTGCCCTGAACCTGGCTGGTGGACTCGTAAGCAGATTGATTCATGTCCGTAAGAACAGTCCGTGTTTCAGCTCGATGGAGCTCGAGAGGCTCTACACGCGCCAACATTTGGAGGGTGAGGGGATCCTTCACTTGACCACGAAGAGACTGGTTTGGCTCGGCGGTCCTGGATGCGCAATTGATTATCCATTCATCACCATGCGACTTGCCTTGACTTGGGCACTGGCATTTTGATGAGTTTTCGTCGTGGGTGTCTCATCATTTGTCGCTCGTCTTGCCAGGCATGCTGTCTCAAGAGACAAGAATGCTTGGCCCGACCCTTGCTTATACTGCCAACTGCGGGAAGAGGAGGAAGGCGAGATTGACGAGGCCGAGGGGCAGTGAGGGGTAGTGAGGGGTAGTGAGGGGTAGTGAGGGGTAGTGAGGGGTAGTGAGGGGTAGTGAGGGGTAGTGAGGGAAGGTGAGGGGCAGAAGGGGCAGAGTGACAGGACACATACATTTGCTTGCAATTGATTGTGCAATAGCAGTTCGCGTCTTGGGTAGAAAGGCTTTGGCTTGGCTTTCAAAGGGGCTGAAAGGAGATTGAATGGACACACTGGTCCAATCGCGCGTTTGCTGTGAGCCAAGAGCCTTTCAGGAGGAGATTTCTGTTCCAGAACTGAGATTTGTGCCCGCTGAACCCGCTCACCTGCAAGAGAAGCTTGGTAACCATTGCGGCAGTGTCTGTGGAACCGCCCGTGTTTACCTCAGACAGCTCATGGAGGTTTGGGGGATAATTCGCACGGGGCGTGGGGGTTGGGATTAAGCGCCCCGAAGCAGTGGGATAGTGCATTCTGAAGTGCAAGCAGGCGTTGGCAAGTTGTTCTGCAAGGAGCAGAGTTGCTTTCGCTATTTTGCAGGCTTGAACATTGAAGTCTGACAACTGAGGATGTTTCAGGTGTTTTCCGAAATGTCCGCATTGAACCCGGACCCCTTCGATGAGCAAGGGGACGAGAGTGAATCCGATGGGGATTTTGAGGATGTGCTGGGAGGAAGCTGTCAGCCGCAGGTAGAGCTAGGAGTTATGTGGAATGCAGATGCAAATGATGCAGCCATGGAAGACGCTGACGAGGATGATGATGACATGTGACTTCTTGTCGCATGGGGATGCGACGGCATTGGCCGAGAATTCTTTACTTGGTCTTCGTGTTGGGTGCTGAATTGCAGACCGGCACTCATGGGGACAGTGTCACATGGACAGTGGGTTCAGTGTTTCACGCCGAGAGAGGTCGGCTCTTTATGCGAGAAAAAGCACACAGTGGCAAGCTACTTGTGAGCTGACGCTACGCAAGCCGACGCTGTGTGCTCCAAATTGTGTCTGAGAGTTAGCCATTCTGCTGAAGATGCTCCCATTGGCCAAGTCCCACCCGCCCATTTGCGCGAGGCCCAGACGAAATGCAGCTTTCGATACGCAGGAACAAGTGGCTGACGCTTGCGGAAAAAGTCAAATGAACATAAAACGTCACTTGGAGGCTCAGGGGAGGATAGAAGCAAACTGTTTCTTGAATCACCATGCGAAGACAGACGAGAAGGAAAGGTCAAGCAAGTCCAACAGCATGCGAAAGGGCCCGGGCATCACAGAGCCTTTCGTGGCTAAGGAGGAGCCGAACATAACCCAAAACGGCTTGAGGCGAAAGTGACAACAAACTAATTAATCTGCAAGCGTCTCTGGCTCTCGATCATGCTTTTGGACCCCAAAGCCTTCGGCTTTGACAAAGATTCCGGATCTCCATAGCCCGAGAGCCGCAGTCTACACGCTCGGATTTGGACCGATCCGATTTGTTTGAGACGTGTTTGCAGCCGACAGGTCCGGACGCATTTTGCTGCAAGAGGCTGCCGAAGCTGCACAGGAGCCGCATCTGGATACTTTGAATGGGAAACACCCTCAATGGTTCGTGGAAATCATGCTCATGTGAAACATTTCCATCAAAAGGTTCACAGTTCAGAAATTCATACCCTGAGAAGGTGACATTGGAGTGCATGTTGAGCAAGTGTGACGGCACACACACACACACGTGATGTATGCTTCATGCTGTTTTGGTTCAATCCCAAAGTCAGAGCTAGACCCTCGCGCAATCGGAGCAGTGTCTGCGACTTAGGCGGAGGCACGCACAGTTTCCGCTCAACATGGAGCCGGTTGCATGCCTCCCTGAGGTCTAGAACGGCTTTCGAAAAGCCGTGGATGAACAGATGCCTGTCAGCATCTTGTGTCGAGAAAACCTTTGGCTTGCCCTTAGAGCAAAGCTAGCTTGAGGCAACACTTCACGAGTTTGCATGCATGCCTTCTGCTTGCCTTCTGCTTCATTGTGATTAGCTGAATGAGACAGTTCTTGTTCTGCGGTTCTCGCTATCTCCAAGGCCGCTTGAGCTGCATCCTTGCATGTACCTCATGGTGTGTGACGCTGGCAGCACCCCTGACTGCTGAGACTCTTGGCGTATAGTTGGTTTCCGGTTTTCGCAATTCTCGCCTTGCAATGAGTTTTGTTTCACATTTCTGCGATCCCAATTGCAACCTTGAGTGACAGGGCTGCGGAACCTTCGTTTGACTTGTCAGCTTGTCAGCTTCTTGTGAGGAACGCTCCGTGGAACATCAATATCGAGACCAAGCCGGGAGCTAGACAGCGCTGGACTCATTTTCGATTCACTTTCTAAGGCATGATCCGGCTCAGTACAGAGGAAGGTGGCCGAATCATCAGTACTTTCCATCTCCAAAGGACACAACCTAGCACTTGCATTTGGCTTGATGTGGCTTGCACGTGGCTTGATGTAGCTTGCACGTGGCTTGTTGTGGCTTGACATGCCTTTGTGTGTATGTGTTTTCCTTTGATTCCCTCGTCTTGAAGGATTGGCGCTCCCTCACGATCTACCAGTTGCTTACGGATCGCTTTGCTGACGGCGATCCGCGCAACAACGAGCTCCATTCCGGAGGTTTCGACATCCGAGATATGACGTACAGGCCTGGCGTGTGGTGTAAAAGCTGGGCTTTTCTTCCCATACCAGCGTGCAGGCATGGTGGTGATTTTGTCGGCCTCAAGAACAAGCTTCCCTACATCAAGGGACTAGGCTGCGAGGCACGCGACGCTTGAGATTGATTTCGACGGGTTGTCAAGAAGCGGCCAGATCGCAGGCCATTTGGATCTCTCCAATTTTTCAGAATGGACACAACTTTTACCATCAGCTCCCTGGCTTGTGGCACAGATGTAGCCTATTGTTTGTTTAAGGACGAGAAGGGGGCGGACTTGCAGACCCAACTGCCCCACCGTTAAGATCACCCAATCTTCCCATGTCCGAGAAAACCTGGCTAATACTTCTCGGCTCACACTGAGGTATGCGATGCTCGACTTCACGGTGCTGGATCGCAGGTTGGGCACCTTGCAGGAGCTGCGGGACCTTGTCAATGCCGCCCACGACCTGGGCATCTATGTGATCATCGATGATTCTTGCTTGAACTCAGCGATCCTTTTGGCCGGCTTCCCACCTTGTTGCTTTCAATAAGGTAAGGAACTCAGCTGACTATGATTCGTGGTTGGAACACTCCCCATGGTTGGAGAACGCCCCATCGGAGGTCCGAAGGATCCTTTAAACTCAGGATGAGCTTATGACTTTCATTTCGCCGTCTCTCATTGCTTCCATTTCCGGAGGCTCGATCACAAAATCATTTCATATGGTTTCAATTAAGCGATGTCTCTTGCGCAATTAACATTCAACCCCCCCCCAAACAGCAAGCCAAGCCTGGAAAGCTGTATAGCCTGCAGTTTGACCAAGTGAATTTGCCTAACGCCTTTGCAGGGGACGGGGTGCGGGACAATTTTTCACGCGGTTCACACCATGCCCGTGAGCAACACTCAATATTGCACCGCACATGCTAGGCAAATTGCCAAGTGAGGACACACCAAGATTTAGGGTCGGTTGCGGACCAAGTCGGTTGTTGATCCCGGTTCAAATTTTTCTTTGAACGACGCGGTGTGCCTCGACTGTGAGGTTGTGATGAACCACATGGCCAACGAGTTCTACTTCGAAGGCCACAAGACAAGTCAGGCACCGTGGAGGTTCCACGAGGATGGAGGGCTCCGGGAATATTTGCTGAAAGCAAGAAAAGCGGCTTGGCTAAGATAGGCCGACGGCAGAGTGTCTCAGCTACCTAAACGAGTTGGTGGTTTGAATTAGTGGCTTGGATTTGGATTTGGGCCCTGCTTCTTGTAGAGGGTGACTGGCAAACCACCCTTAAACCTCCAAATCAACAATCCAAACCACCAAGTAGAGGGAAACTGATAGTCACTGCTTGTGCATTTGCCGGAGTTGGATCGTCCCAAGATCAGTGAACTTTATGTGGTTCGACAGCTCAGGAGGAAAGCGGACTTTTTGACACTCCTGCCGGCAAGCAACCATACCAGGACTTCTGGTACGACAATACATGGGTGTCTGATGCCAAGTACAATGGCACCCTCTACGGGCAATATGGGGAATGGGTGGTGGATGGAGGACAGGGTTGGGTTTCATATTTAAACCAATAATTATAATCAGCTTCCTTTTGGTGTCCCTTTCAAGGGAACCAACCGGGTCTGCTTGTTGAAGCCAATCTCGCCCAACTGATGGAGGATCTGGCACCTATGAGGAGTCAGACTTCCATCACAACGGCGACCTTCTAGACTATTTCGATCCCTGGCAGATCAATTATGGCAAGATCTACGGTGTCATGGATGACCTTCGGTTGGAGCATGATCGTGTCTTGGCTGCTATTGGGTTGGATTTCTATTGTATGGTTTTGTTTGCGGGGGAGGGCTGCGTGTTTTGCACTCGAACCGGGGGCAAAAGCCAAACTCAAAAAGGTGTCCAGCAGAAGTACATCGCCATGACAAAAGCTCTGATCGAGAGCTGTGACATTGATGGCTTCCGAGTGGACCGGGTTTGGTGCTTTTGGAAATTCACGTGCTGACCTAAGCCTTGACCGTCTACTGGCATTCGGTGACCCTTTTTTTATTATCGGATACGGGAAATGGAGCTTCGTGAATTGGTCAGGGCTCTCAATATAAGTATCGATGGCTCATCACGTGGCCCGTCAGATGCCAGGACACGCCAATGCAAGTTCCTCTGAACTTCTACAAGGTTTGGACTCCGGCGATGCGAGACCATGCTAAGTCCCTCGGGAAGGAGCGATTCGGGATCTTTGGGGAGTTCTACGTGACGCCCTCGCGGTACGCAACAATGACTGGCAGAGGGCGTGATAGCACGATGTGGCTTGCCAGAACTTGTGTCAAATCAGGTTTCGTTTTGGTTTCTTTTAAGAACCCAAACCCATTTGCTGGGGCTGTGCTACATTTTTGGTGTTCATCCTGTCTGCTAAGGTATGGACAAGATGTGTTCATCGATGATATATCCACGATGAAAGGCGGCATTGTGTATCCGTACTATTGGTACATTTTCACAGCAATGGTATACAAAGATGCATCGTATGCTGATGGTTTGGTGAAGGCCTATGTCGAAGAGAAGAAAATGATTGACACCTATGACCCCACCACTGGGCGAGACGAGTATGCCATGTGGACCTTCTGTAATAACCATGACAACTGGAGATTGCAGTCGATGGTAAGCAAGCGAGCATTCCACATGTGCCTTGCCGTCATCACCTTTTGGCCAGGCACTTAGAAAGCTGTGAGACTGACCAGGTGAGGTGCGGCTGATATGGTACACATGGGTGTGTATTGAGGGTCCCTTTTGGTAAACAGTTGGAACTTTTTTAGCGGGAGCGAAGAAGAAAGCCATGGGCCTGTGCCCTTACTGCGGTTTTCCGCTTCTACATGAAGGTCACACTCGAATGGTCACTTTGGACGTGAGGCCTGGCATTCCTTTGCACTACGCCGGAGATGAACAAGACTTCGACACCCCAGGAAGTGCATTGGATGGATGGGCGCGCGAGGCGCTTCGCGGGCCAAAAGATAAAAGCTAAATTTGAGTGATTAGAGCGACCCGAGGGTAAAGCAGGCGAAAACCCATGAAGGTGCTTTACCGGAGGACCAATTAATTTTCCGTTTGTGAGATATCATAGTTTGCCTAGAAGGGATCCCGCATATTCAAGCATTATGTTTTGAGCCAAGTTCTGTGAGATGACATTTGATGTTCAGAATTGTAGTATAGCATCCCCCGTGCAAAACTTGAAAATGGAATGTTGTCGCACACGAGCCATACAGACTTGAGATTTGGAAGACGTGGATCTGTCCTGTGTCCTATATCATCAGAACTAGACAGGGCATACTCGTACACTTGCACCATAAGGCAGATGCCAGTGTGATTAAAGTTCTTTTTTGTGAACTAGCCTGCCCGCTGCACCATTCAATTGTAGCAAGCAGTGGAAGCCCCTGCATTTTATGCTTTGTCCTTTTCGTTGGTCTGCCGTCAATCCATTCACTATCTCCATCCCATCCCCGTCCCCATTCCCATCCCCCTAGCCGCCCCTATCTCCGTGGCCGCCCCCCGCGCCCATCGCCAATGGGTCAGTGAGGGCATGTTGAAACCGAGCATTTGCAGCATGCAGCTCTGCAGGCAAACAGCTAGCGTCAGCGCATGTGGATGTGTTTGGGTATGTTTGCAAGTATGCACAAGTATCGAGTGTAAGCTGTAAATGACGACTACATTGTGCCAACTATGTGCGTGGATTTGTGTCGCTGCGGCACCTTGAGTCATGTTTTGATACTTGGAAGGAAAGCGAAAAGCAGCTTTGGAGTTTTGCCACCCACATCTTGGTAGGAGCTGAGCACGTCACTGGCGTGGCAAGCAGTTCCTACGCGGCCAGAAGGAAACCCAGCAGACGGCGACAACTTTGACATGAGTAGCGCTTCCTACCGCTGCTTCGCTGCATAAGTCCTTTGTCCAACTTCTTTGATGACATGAATCTGTCTTTTTCTTTTTGAGGGTACCATTTTCACCTTGGTTTGAAAGGGAAACCAGAAGGGACAAGTATTTCGAGGGGGGTCCGCTATTTTGATACATGCCCACATGCACAGAAGTGAGAAGGCCACGTTTTCCGTTGTATTTGTTGACAGTGTTGCGAGGATATATTGCTCGCTTGAATGCCTTGCGGCGTGCATACTTTGGCGACTTTGGTCAAGCTGAGTGTGATGAGATCACGGCACCAAATCCCCAGATTTCTGGGGTTCTGGTTTTTGAGCGGGGCTGCAGCAGTGACAGCAAAGTCTTGGTCATTGCCAGCTTTGACACGGTGAGCAACAAAACCATCCGAGTTCCTGTTTCCTGGCCCAGTGGAACGCAGCTTGCTGACTCGCTGGCAATCACTGATCCACTGATGCTCATCGTCAGCCAACGCCGTGACATCAGTGTCATGCTGGACCCCTTGGCTGCTGTTGTGCTGGTACCCATTCCAGTGTATGGTGTTCCGCCAATGGTCACGGCTGTTTCTCCGTCGCATGGCTCCACTGCGTCTTGGTCTTCCTCCGGATATCAGAACGTGACTCTTCGCTTCGATCGGATTATGAAGCCCTCCGTGATCAGCGCTGCACTGTGGGATGGGCAGCCCGCCAACTTTCGCTGTACTGCTGATTGTTCAGAGATCGCTTTGGAGCTGGATATGGCCACCGTTGATGATGGCTTCCATACGGTAGTCATCGAAAAGAGGGCCGCAGCTCTGGATGGTCCGCAGCTATACGTAGACTTCAGCTCTACTTTCATGGTGGACCGCAGCATGGGTGCAATCGCCAAGCCCCGGCAGCACCACATGTCCGGCCTGATTTGCTCCAACTTCACCCAACTCTGCCACAACGCCACAGGTGCTGACTGGTTGCGAGTCAAGAATGTTGGTGGGGCATGGTCTGAATGGCGGGCAATGGAGGCGGTCAGCGACTGGCAGAGTGTTCCAGGAGAAGCTGTCCTTGTGCAGTATCATGCCCATGGAAGTGCCAGCTTTGTTGTTGGTGACTGCATAGGCTTGGAAGCGCCTTGCTTTGCTTCCTGGCACCAGTCCATGAATTTGCGCGGCGAATTCAACGCATGGGGACAAGCCGAGAGTGGCGGCATGGTGAAGATTGGCCACTATACCTGGGCGACCAACTTAACGCTGGACCGCTTCGTGAAAGCGAAGTTTGCGCCTTACCAGGACTCTCCTTGAACAGATCCAACAATTCGAAACATGAACCTTTCCACTAGAGCAAAAGGCATCTGCATGTTTTTTTTGGGTAATGTTCAGGTGGATGTAAGATGCCCTGTCAGGATTGGGCGGTGTCGTATGGCATCCATCCACCGAGGGAGCTGCTTTACAACATGCCCTCGTTCGATGACAGGTGGGGCAAAATTGGTTTGAACGTCCAGATCTTGGTACCCCTCGAAGGGAACCAAAAGCAGGTTGATGGTTGGTTTTTCACAAGGGGTTGAATCGACGATTGGAGCTTTGTTCAGGGGACCCCCCCGAAATGGTGGTTTCCTTTTGGTTTTCCTTTAAAAAACCAACCCCAAAAAGGCACACTCAAAAAAGCCACACCCAAATGGACCTCAGGTACCACACCTTCAGCGTGGAGCCCACCATGTCGGGCTCCGAAGCCAGCCGCGAGTGGATGGAGGAGCGGAGCTTCTGGACGCCGCAGCAGAGTGTGGCATCAGGCGATGTCAAACAAAATGGTGTCTTTTTGGGGAACACTTCGGTGTGGCTCAAATTTTAAGAACCAAAGGCCACAGGCTTGAGTCCACTTTTCCATCCGGGGTTCCATTGTGGGCTGATTCCTATTTTTGAGCCTCCCCGTCTTTTGGGTTGCCACACCAATCCTTTCGGTCTCTCTCAAGGAGAAGGAATGAGAAGTCCTTGGCTGGCGGTTGGCTATAGAATCATAACATGGCCCGCCCATTATTTTGAAATCTATCTCTATGTATCTTTTTTGCTATCTATTTGCACTACATGCACATATATATATATATGATTATATATATACATATATAACTACATGTATATAAGACACAGGTGCAGAATTCGCCACGGAGATTTGGCTGAACCACATGTGCACTGCGGTGTCTCCGGAGTGTCAGCCTGCAGAAGATCCGCAGTGGGAAGGCCATGGCTTCAAGCCTGGCCAAGACCAGGAATGGTGCCGCACGGCGGGGGTGCAGAATTGCGTGGAGTACAGAGAGAACGACAACTCAGAAGCTCAACCAATCAGTAAAAAGTCAGACACCTTTTGCACTTTCTCACTTTCGGTTCCCATTTTTAGTGGCAGAAGGTGATCACCTGAAGATTTCTGGGTCCTTTGGGCAAGTGAGGAAGCAATGAGCAATTGCGGCGCCTTCGCTTGTTGCAGGAGAAAGGTTAGCTCTGTGCCACGTGGTGACGCGGCCACTTGTTGCGTTCTCTTCAATGACCTCCTCCTGAACTACACAGTAACCTCGGACTTGTCCAAGTGCTCGCTGTTTGGGACCACGCTGACGACCACGGTGCCTCTGAAGCTGTGCGAGCCCGCCAGCATCGATCTCGAGTCCGCCCGGGCTGCAGGTAGGACTCAGCCTTCCCCCTACGAGCCGGA
The DNA here is from genome assembly GCA_963377175.1 of Effrenium voratum. Lineage (NCBI taxonomy): Eukaryota > Dinophyceae > Suessiales > Symbiodiniaceae > Effrenium > Effrenium voratum. The sequence goes on along the minus strand of CAUJNA010001007.1, from coordinate 93,822 downwards.
TGCAGCCGAGATCGGCAAAACGCTTCACTGGAGCCGAGATCGCAGCTTTCTCGAAATACGTCCATTCAACTCAATCTTGCGGGGACGCAACACGCAACTTCACTTGTCTTTGTAGCTCAAAAGAAAGGTTGTTGCGGGGTTGTTTTCAACAAAACAAGAAGCTTCACCGAAAAGGGGCTCTGTTTGACCTGCTTTTGTGGGGTCACGAGCAAGGCATCGTGGAGGCCGAGGAGGACTTCCGCGCCTCGGGCGCTCAGCGCCTGGCGTCGCCCAGCTCGTGGAGCCAGGATGTGGCGTACAGCATCCTGGTGGACCGCTTCGCGAACGGAGATCTCACCAACGACGAGGCGATGTGGGACAGCTCCCCCCAAAAATGGGTAAGAGCCCGCAAGTACAAGCGAAGGTTTGGCAAAAGTTGCTTGGATCTTAGGACTTTAACTTTTTGGAGGGGTCAACCCGCAAGTTCCCGCGTGTCAAAGGGGAGCAAAGAGGCACTTGTGATGGGAAGATACCCTTTGGTAGCTGCGGCTTGATCAGTATTCCTGGCCCCCAAATGACCACGGGTAGCTATTCCCATTTAGTGAGACACAACTTTGTTTTTTCCAATGGTCCCGTGTTTACAGGACCTTTTGATCAACCCCCAACTGTCAAAAATGGGGGGAGAGCTCAAGTTCCGCTCCCGGGCCGAGGTGAACCTCCCGGACTTCCAGGTGGCAGAGCTGAAGAGCGGCCAGCCTTGGTCCATCCACCAGTGGCGACATGGAGGAGACCTGCAAGGAGAAACGGGGGCAGAAACGGGGGCCGTGGCAAGAAGCAGAAGCGTCGCGTTCTCGAAAGCCATGTGTTTCAAAACGGGGCTTGCACCTTTCCCCCCGAAATTCAGAGAGACTTTTCCCTTGAGGTTTCCAAGTGAAACTACACCCTGAAAAGTCACACACACACACAGTGCCCCCTAAAATCGAACATGGTGAGGCTCTCCTTTGTCTTCGCTTTAAGAAAACCAACCACAGGGAGTTCCAGATCATTTTGAGCAACTTTGTCGTTGAGCATCTATGAATCACTATGGTTTGAAACACCTCCTTTTGGTTTCGGGGATCTTGCGGGCCTGGGTTGTTTTTGACCATGCCCAACCCGAAGGAGTCAAAGGACGTCTGACTTACTTGAAGCAACTTGGGGTTTCAACCGTGGTGTTGTCCCCAATCTTCCTGAATGCTGCTGGCGAGTATCATGGGTTCTGTACTTCAGACATCTCCAAGATCGATTCCGGCTTTGGGAGCCCGGAGCTGTTGAGGGACTTGATTGAAGATGCCCATGCGCTGGAGATGCGAGTTCTGCTGGATGTTCAAGTCAACCATGTTTGTGCGAAGGGCATGAAGTACAAAACTACTCCAGTAGTGGAGCAGGTCAGCACGTGCATCAAAGAGACGGAGATGGCGTATTGGGGCATAGATCGGGACTTCCCCTTCATACCCAGCGAAAGTCGGAAGCACTTGGAATGGGGAGACCTGCCGACATATTTGCAGCATGACTCGTTCTTCATCAGATGCGGTCCCAAGGCGATGTACAGGCCCAATAGCGTGGACTTTACGAAGCTGGGTCTGCAAAATGTGACTGCCATCGATGCAGGCTTCACATTCCCAGAGTTTTTCTCGGATACCTACTTTGAGCTCAATACCATGAGCCCTGCGCTGCAAGAGCTGTACACAAACTTGCTGAAGTACTGGATAGCATTTGCGGATGTTGACGGATATCGGATCAGTGCTGCGGCTCACATCACTGCCGACTTCTCTGCTTACCTAGCAACCAACTTGCGCTTCTATGCATCAGCTCTTGGAAAGGACAATTTCTTTATAGTCGGGGAGGTGCCACAGGCCACATCGCCATTTGGCTTCATGCAGGTAGGCAAGGTTCAGCCTCCTCAAGGGCCCGCCTATTTGCCCAAGAAGGTTCAAGGAGTCATGGACACTATGTGTCCGTACTACAGTGCTCTTTCGCCTGCCAAGCCTGGGTTGCTGTCCAGCTATCCTTCGCAGGAGTCCTTCCTCATTCGGGAGATTGCTGGCGGATCATCAGAACCTATGGCGTTGTACGAGCGATCTGATTGGTATGAGTCCGTGATGAGAGGCCGCCACACGCTTGAGACACAGGCCGATATTAGTCTCAACATGATCTCCGCAGAAACCAAGGACACTCCTCGTTTGCTGTCCCAGCAGGGCGGGCACCATGCCCAAGATGTGTGGCGCTTGCAGGTGGTCTTGGCTTGGAGCTTCACGTGGTATGGCATCCCCGAGATCTACAACGGTGCCGAGATGGGATTCAATGGCTTGTGTTTCCAGGATAGATCGGAGAAAGAGCGCATGCAGGCGAGCATGATTGAGGCGGGTATTGAACAGGAGGTGGTGGAGACGATCCTGGGTGGATGCGACTACACCGCTCTCGCCAACATGATGGATTCCGGGTTCTGGCGTCAGGACATGTTCTCCTCTGGCCCATTCAGACTCGGATCTGCAGTGCCCAGCGTCCAAGCACAGGCACACCTGCGACAGTTCTTTCACCTCTTCAGGAAATGGGCGCGCCTTTTGCGAGGGCACCCCTGGTTGAAAAGCAAAGAAAGGGGAATCTACCCATTGCGAGGGTTACCCTAGTTTGAGACAAACCCATATCGTGCACCAAGCCACTTTGCTCGTTGCAGGCCTTAAGTATGGTCAAACTAAGAAAAACACATCGGGACATGGGGGGGGGACAGTCTACATTTCCCTCAAATAGAGAACCCTGACGTGGGTGTGCCTTTTTGTTAAGGGACCCCCTGAAAAAAGGACGCGCCACACAGATATTCCCATGGCTGTTTCTCAAAATCAGGGACCCCATCCAGGTTGGTTTCCTTCCCCTTTAACTACTAACCAAAAGGGTGTCCACCATGTTGAGAACCCCCCCCCATGTCCAGTAGCGCAGTGGCAGGCCGGCATGGAGAAGAAGTTGCAGGGCTCCAACAGCCCGCACTGGTGTGAGGAAGGGGCAAAATGGGAAGCCGAAACGAGGTTTAAAAAGGATGTTGTAAAACAAAGACCCTTTAAGGAGATATTTTCTGCGCCTGCGGCCTCTAGCCGGCTACGCCTCTTTGAAGTTATACCATGTCATGTCATGCTTTTTGTATGAGAAACGTATCCTGTGCTATGATATGGCTGGTTAGGTTGTGCATGTTGCCCACCCCAACCCCCAACCCAGAAGGCTGACATGGGGTCGTGCGCGCGCGCGCCAGAGGCCCCAGAAAAGAGCAGCCCAAAAAGAACAGCCCGCAAGCCAGCCCGGAAAAACAAATGCAACAACACACCGTAAATAGCAGCGTTTTGTGGCTGGGATCGCGAGCGCGCGCCAGAAGGCCCGAAAACCAACGGGAAAAAAGCAAGGACCGCGCAGCGCGCGAGCCAGCCACAGCAAAAGCAAAACGGACAGAACAGCAGCCCAGCGCTCAGCACAGCAGTTTTTGACAGTATTTGCAGCGTTTTGTAGAGAGAGGACCCAGCATCGCCGGCATGCCCGCCAGCGCTTGGCGCCAAAATGCGCAAAAGTGAGCCTCGCTTATGTCCCTCCGATACCTTCTAACAACAGTGCTTCATGGGTTAAGAGGCTTTTTGGAAGGAAGTCTTGATGATGCAGACCAAGCCCCGCTGAAGCATCACCCAGGCCCAACCCCAGACCCTGATGATGTCAGCCACATGGCCTAAACCCTGCATATACGCTTCCCACAGGCAAGCAAAACCGCAAGCCCGAGCTGGCGATGCAGAGGTGCCGGATTTAGGCAACGCGTCACGACCAAGTGACGAGGGTCCGCGGCGCACGGGCGCAGCCCCTATAGCTGAAGCTAGCAGGCAAATTGCCTAGCGGCGACATGCTACCGCAGGAGGAGCCGGATCCAAGGGCTGCCACCCTGCGCCGCCGCCCCCGGCTTGCTTATAACAATTATGACTACGCGTTTTTGTCGGGTTTAACGGCGCACTTAAAGCATATATGAAAAAGAAGAGCGCCACGATAATGAACATGCTTTTGATGATGCAAATTATTTCCCAACATTCGGGATGCTGATATTTATTACTTTGCATTCGCATTATCGCCAGCAGTCATGATGATGCTTGAAACTTTGCATTTTTTGCATCACCAGCAGTTGTTATGAGAATTTTGACGACGCGTTCCCTGCATCTCAAACAAGCTACTGCAGGATTAATTCGCATGATACTGCAATGAGCACCTTGTTGGATGTTACAAGAAGTGCTGCAAAGAGTGGACCTTGTGTGTCACCGGCCACGCATCTCCTGCGTTTCCAGTCGGGTCATGATGATGATGATCCTGATGATCCTGATGATAACCATCACGAGCAGTTATCATGACAGTCATGACTACGCATCCTCTGCATTTCCAGTCGGGTCTAATGGCACCGTGTATGAAAAAGCAGAGTGTAACGATCATGCTGATGATCATCACTATGCATCCGCTGATGATAATCGTCACTTTGCGTCCCTTGCGTGTCAAGTCGGGTCATGATGATGATGATCATGCATGACGCATCCCCAGCATTACCAGCAGTTATCATCACTACGCACCCTCTGCATTCCAGTCGGGTCCAACAGCACACTTGGAACGTATATGAAAAACAAGAGCGCCGCGATAATGGATCATCACTGATAATCATCACTTTGCACCCGCAGCATCGCCAGCAGTCATGAATTCCACTTTGCATGGGCTATGATGATGATGAATGATAATGATGATGCTGATGATCCTGATGATCATCACTACGCACCAGCATCACCAGCAGTTGCCGTTGAACTATGCATCACCTGCATTCCAAGTCGCCGGGTCCAACGGCGCGCTTGAAACGAATATGAAGCAGAAGAATGCTGATGGTCCGGATGCTGCAAACCCAACGTCAGTGGTGATGATAAGCATCACGAACGCAAGGACGACTACCAACCCTTCCCATGCACCGGCGGATATATATATATATAAATATTTCAAAATATGTGTCACGGCCTTTCCCTTTCAGGCATGTATTTGTGTAATGTAATGTAATGTGATGAAGTGTAATGTAAAGAAATGTAATGTAATGTAAAGCAATCCTATATAATGTAATGTATTGTAGTGTAGTGTAGTGCAATTTAAATATGTATGTATGTACGTAATGTGTGTATGTAGGTAGGAATGAAGGTATGTAAATGCGAGGTCAGGTCAGGTCAGGTAAGGTAATGTAAGGTAATGTAATCTATGTATGTAATGTAATGTAATGTAATGTAATGTAATGTAATGTAATGTAATGTAATGTAATGTAATGTAATGTAATGTATGGTGTAGTGTAGTATTGTGTGGTGTGGTGTGGTGTAGTGTAGTGTAGTGCATTGTAGTGTAGTGTAATGTAATGCAATGTAATGTAATGTAATGTTTTGTTATGTTATGTACTGTAATGTGATGTGATGTGATGAAACGCAATGTAATGTAATGTCATGTAATGTAATGTAATGTATGTATGTATGTATGTAATGTATGTATGTATGTAGGTAGGTAGGTAGGTATGTATGTATGTATGTGTGTATGTATGTAATGTAATTCAATGTAGTGTAATGTAGTGTAATGTAATGTAATGTAATGTAATTCAATGTAGTGTAATGTAATGTAATGTATGTATGTACGTACGTATGTATGTATGTAATGTATGTATGTATGTATGTATGTATGTATGTATGTATGTATGTATGTATGTATGTATGTATGTATGTATGTAATGTAATGTAGTTCAATGTAATGTAATGTAATGTAATTCAATGTAATGTACTGTAAGGTATGTAATGTAATGTAATGTAATGTAATGTAATGTAATGTAATGTAATGTATGTAAGGTGTGTAATGTATGTAAGGTATGTATTGTATGTAATGTGTGTAAGGTATGTATGTAATGTATTTATGCAATTTATGCATGTAATGTATGTATGTGTGTATGTATGTTTCTATGTTTGTATGTTTGTATGTTTGTACGTATGCACGTATGTACGTATGTACGTATGTGTGTAAGGTATGTACGTATTTATGTCTGTGTGTCTGTCTGTCTGTCTGTCTGTCTGTATGTATGTACGTACGTACGTACGTATGTATGTATGTATGTATGTATGTATGTATGTATGTATGTATGTATGTATGTATGTATGTACATATGTGCGCATGTGTGATTGCATGTGTGCATATAATAATGTTGCGCATGTAACCTAATGTAATGCAGTGTAATGCAAGGAAATGTAAGGAAATGTGATGTGATGTGATGTGATGATGGGATGTGATGTGATGTACTGTATTGTACTGTACTGTCATGTAATGTAATGTGATGTAATGTATGTATTCATTGAATGTACGTCTGTTTGTATATGTTTAGCACTCGTGGGTTGGTCATGTTTAAGCAAGGGTTGCCAGGACCCGCTTCTGGATCGCAACAACTCGCTGTACCATCTGACGCGGGCGCTCATTCGGATGCGCAAGGCCTGTGTCCCCCTGCAGTCGTCGCTGGACTTGCCAGCCAAGGCGGTTGATGGCCACCAGGATTGGGCTCGTAGGTGTCCTTCTTAGGTTGGTTTGGTTGAAAATGATGGGTTTCCCTTTGCTCTCTATGTTTCCCTACCTGGACACCTATGATCGGGAAGCAGCATTTCTCTGCCAACTGACATGGCTTTCAAACGCCCCCAACAAAGAAACTAAAATCGGGAACCGCAGGAGATGGCCTACTGGAAGCTTCCGAAGGAGAACACCACGGGCGATGAGCCGCGTGCCATGCTGGTGGTTCTGAGGATGGTGGAAACGCCCAGCCTGGAGTATTCCAAGTACGCCTTCCCCGAGATGGCTCAACCCTATCCCGAGGCATGGTTTTTCCGGGTTTCTCCGAGAACCTGATGAACGCAAATTCCACTTTGGATTTTTTAACGGGTCCACCGATTTTGAACGCCGAGCACTTCTTATCTCGACTTTTTGTCCCTAAGTTGGTTTGGATGTGGATTTGATTTGCTTGTAGAGTCGAGGCTAAGGGGAAGCCCCCCCCAGCCTCTCAGCGTCTCTCAGGGCCAGGCTTTCGTGGATTTGTTCAACCCAAAGCGCCTGGCCATCGTCTTCCGAAGTTCCAACGCCAGCTACCTCATGGTCCCCCAGAACTTGGACACAAGCCACATGGCCGTCTTCGCGCCCCTGGGCGCCGTCACCGAGGATGGGGTATATCCGAGAAGTAACAACTCCCCTTTTCATGCGGAAAACACAAATCACACCTCATCCAAGCCGTTTGGTTGCCTGGCTAGAGTCTTGCTTCATATTTGGGTGTGTCTTTTTTGACAGAAGCCAAAACAAACCAAAGGAGAACCACTCATTCTTGTTTTTTGGGGCATCAGAACCCTGGAGGATTCCACTGGGTTTTTGGTGTGCAAGGGCGTCACCTTGCCGCCTTTGGAGGAGTACAGCTGCGAGTCCCAGAGTTCGTGGTTTCCTCTTTGGGGCACCCTGACCACCACGGTGGTCTGGGCACTGGCGCTGGTGCCTCCGCCAACAAAACATGACACGCTCGCAAGGGGATGGATGATTCTTTTTATGCACTTATTCACACTGGGGTAGGTCAATGTCATAGGGGTACCAAAAACGATGGTTGTCCTTTTGGTTTGCCTCTTAACCAACCTAGAAAGGGCACCTACCTTCAAACAACAACAAGACCAGACATGCCCCACCCCCCCCCGCCGGGGGCACAAATTTTTGGGTGGGCGCCAGGTGGCCATCTTGTGGTTCAATGCCCAGACCAGTATCTACCTTAGCGTGGTCATGGAGCCAACGCCGCCGTCCATCTGCCAGCCCGCCGGGCTCCGAGTGGAGCCGCACCATATTTTGGTGGCGGCCATCGAGCACACCATCCCAGAGAGGAACGTGAAGGCGGGAACAGGTGTCTCAGTCCCCGTGTGGGTCGCCCAACAAGTGTAAACTGAAGTTTCTGCAAGTTGAGAGCGGGCATCATTGTTCCAACTGACAAACAATGCTTTTTTTCTCCTGTTTTCTCCTGTTTTCTGAACAGCTGAATGCCTTGGGGTCTCTGCCCAAGTAAGCTCCGGGGTGGAGACTCTTTTAGGCAGGCTTCCGGAGATTCGGTTCCAACAGGTTCGGGGGATACCACCTGGGCTTATTTTGATGCCCCGTTTCGCATTGATTCACAAACCAAAAGGCAAAAGGAACACCAAAAGGCATTTTTTTGGGTAAGTGTCTTTTCTTTAAACAATAGGGGAGTCTGTTCTTTTGGTGGTTTTCCTGAATGGGGAGAAACAACTTTTCCATTTTTTCTTGGAAGTTTTATGCGGGTGTGTCTTTTTCAGGGGTCCCCCCAACATGGCGGAGTTCCCTTTCTTCCCTCAAAAAGCACCAAAAAGGGGTACCCGCAAGAACCTCCACATGGGTGTGTCTCTTTGGGAGACCCCTCGCAAATAGTGGTTTCCGTTTGGTTTCCCGTAGAAAAGCAAACAAACAAGAACAGCTACCCTCCAAAAGCAGACAAACACATCCGTATATGCTCCTTTCCACTTGCCTCAAAACCCCCCAAACAGGGCTACCCCCAAAAACGTCCATATACTTTCAATGGCTTTCCCAGTGTTTTTTTTTTTTTAGCTCTTGTCGTAGGTGAGCGCGGGAGGCCTGGGGAAGGTGCTGGATCAAATGCTCCGTGAGCACCCGCCTGGCACCATGAGCCTGGTGCACCCCATGTTTGGCGACGTGGACTACGGGCCATTGGACGAGTTTACGCGATTCACCATTGTGGTGGATGGCAAAGATCAGGAAACTTGGGGAATTTCCTCAATGGGTCAAGGGAGTCTGATATTTGTTTTTGATCAGGAAACTTGGGTGGGTGGGAGGAAAAACAACCAAATCCTCAAGGTTCAAATGGTTTAACCTGAGGGTTGAAGCACCCAATGAGGAGATTGTGGTGTACACCATGCAGAGCGAGCAGAACGGGATCAACCGCGTGTGGTACATCCTCAGCCACGAGCTGTTCCGCGAACGTGTGAAAACCGCTCCTTACCCGCCCTCCATGACCAAAGTGCGGACCTTGCGCTACTTTTCCCTGTGGAACCAAGCGGTCGCTCTGCTCCTGAGCGAGCTGAGTCCAGATGTGTATCACTGCATGGACTATCATGCGGCGATGGCGCCTCTCTACTTGTCCCCCGAGAAGCAAATTCCCATCATTCTGGTGCTACACAATGCTGATTACATGGGAGTCGTAGAGACAGATTTCATTTGTGACCGCTTCTGGAAGACGGTGAGCTCCCTGCGCCGCCTGAGCCTCATCTTCAACGTGGAGATCTCGACCATTCGCAAATACTGCATGTTTGAGGGTCGCTTCAACATGCTAAAGGCCAGGCAACCCGCATGAACATATGAAAACAGCACAATTCCTCAGCCCCGTTTCAGGCTGCAGTGACGTACATCCGCGAGACGCAGGCTGGGCACGGCATTTGCGGGGTGGCCTACAACTATGCGGTGGAGCTGAAGCGGGAGAAGACGCTCTTTGCCGGGCTGCCCCACCTCATTGCGCTGGATAACGCCACAGATCCTGCCGAGGGTGAGGAGGTTCTTTCGGCTTCAGCAAGTCTATTTTCCTCCTTTTCCCCCTGTTTTTCCTGTTTTTTTTCAATTTTCTTTTTGTTCTTCTTTTTTTTTCTTCTCCTGGGTTTTCCCCCAACTTTTGCTCCGTTTGCATGTCGCGTGCACTGTCTCCAGGCCATCGACCAACTGCGCGCCAAGCGCTTCGAGGCGAAGGCGGCGTTGCAGCGGCATTGCGGCCTCGACGAGGAGCCGGCGGAGCTTTCCCCCGTTTTGTGATTCCCTTTCTCCAGTTGAAAAGGGCCATCCCAAAAAAAACCGGGGCCGCTTTTGGGCCTCCAAGAGAAGCAAAAGGGCTTAGCAGTTTGGCCGCATTTTTGTTTTGGATTTATTCACAGCAAGGCTACACAATGACCCTATGAGCCAAAAGGGTTTGCCAAGGTTGCAGAAGCAGTTATTCACTTTGGGCTACTCGTTGAGAGACACCAAGTGAATATGGTTGAAACAGGTTGGTAGCCGTGGGAAAGGAAAGCGATGGGAAACTTTGAGGATCCGGGGGCGAAGATCTTGATCTTCATCGGGCGCTGGGTGAAGCAGAAAGGCGTGGACCACATCGCGATGCTCACCCCCGTCTTTCTGCGCACCCATCCAGAGGCTTAGCGAAGTTCCGTTTAAAGGTCCTCTGTTTTCTTATTTGGCAGTTTTTCAAACGCCACTTCGAGTGAGTGAAAGGGATCAAGTAGTCGGAAGAGAACGGAGCATTTCGGGATCACAAAGAGGTGTATTCGGTGCACTTTGCATGCCAGGTGCAGATCGTACTGGCAGGACCCCCCGATGACTCCTGTGGGCTCTACGCAGGCGAACTGCTGGCCGGCCTTGGGGACGAATTCAAGGGGCGCCTGTTTGTGTGCACGAAGCCGCTTGGCTTTCGGGTTGGTTTTGGTTTGGTTTGGTTTGGCTTGATTGGTTGGTGGGTTGGTTTCGCTTTGCCCTTTGTGTAACAGTGCTGTGTCTGTTTAGGCGAGTAGGAGCTATGTCCCAGGTTCTTCAAGCTTCCAGAAGAACTTCGTCGTGGTGCGCACTTGTGCTTCACTCCATCCTGTTCCGAGCCTTTTGGCTATGTGGACGTGGAGTTTGGCCTTCTGGGTGTCCCTTCGGTTGGCTGCGCCATTGGAGGTCTTGGCAAGATGCCTGGGGTCTACTTCCGGCAGCAGAACTCGGACGATGCCAAGAGCCTCATCGACTCTCGGCGATTTGGATCCTGACAATCGGGTAACCCCCACTTGGTGGTTTGGATTGGTGGTTTAAAAATCTGAACCCTTCTGGTGGAGCGTAAATAAGCACTAGCAATCCAACCCCTAATTGGTGGGAAGCTGAAAGAGTTCCACTTTTTGCTGAAGCAATCATCGCCCAGGACTCCTTCTTCTGCGCCGTGGACTATGCGCTGAACTTGCCTGAGAGCGACTACTGGGAGATGGCGCTTGCAGCGACCACCGCAGAGTTCCCATTTGACACCTGGCGAGAGAATCTCATCGGCGCGTACACGGAAGCGATCACGATGTTCCGAAGATCCGAGGGCTTGTCCCTCACTCTGAACCACCTGTGGGTCAGAAAAGGAGCCACCAAGGCGGTAGAAGAGGCAATGGCCCCGCGCAAAGACACCGCCCTGCGGCGAGTGTCGTCAACTGCCCAGGTGGCTCGTCAAATGCAGGTGCTGGACATTGATGATGATGCGGAGTTCTTGACACAGGGGGTGAGTGAAGAGCGTGTGGCCGAGATCATGAGGCAGGCTATGGCCAACCGCGGGAAGGTGAAAGATGCAGAAACCTTGCAGAGCTACATTTGTCAGGCCGAGCAGCGGCTGACGGAGAAAAGCCCTCTGTCTGTGTGGCTGATGAAGCCTTTCCTTCGTGGCCTTTGTTTGCGTATTCACGCGGTCATTGCCATGGGCTACATATTTTCGCCGGTCGGAGAGGTGGGTTTATGGTCAAAGAAGAGGGGTTGGAACCAACTGTTCTTTTCGGCGACACTGTTCAGCCCACTTTTGAAGGTGCCCCATTCTCTCTTTGGGACGGACGACACCCCAAGAAAGCATCCCAAGTCCTCACTGAGGCGCTCTTGAAGACGGTGGAAATGCGAGCGCTGACCAACTCGGGGGTCTCCGAATCTGCTTTGTGGTCGGTATTCTACGGAGGATCGGCAGTTGGGTGCGTCCTTTGGCTGTTTTTGTCCGGTGGCATCCCG
>CAUJNA010001007.1:32500-76881 GCA_963377175.1 Effrenium voratum | reverse complement strand
CGCGCACGCGCACGCGCACGCGCACGCGCACGCGCACGCGCACGCGCACGCGCACGCGCACGCGCACGCGCACGCGCACGCGCACGCACACATGCACGCACACGCACTCGCACACGCACACGCACACGCACACGCACACGCACACTCACACGCACACGCACACGCTCACGCTCACGCACACGCACACGCACACACACGCGCACGCACACGCACACGCACACGCGCACGCACACGCACGCGCACGCGCACGCGCACGCGCACGCGCACGCGCACACACACACACACCCACACACACAAACACACACACAAACACACACACACAAACACACACACACACACAACACAAACACACACACACACACAAACACACACACACACACAAACACACACACAAACACACACAAACACACACGCAACACAAACACAAACACACACACAAACACACACACACACACGCAAACACACAGAAACACACACACAACACACACACAAACACACAGACACAGACACAAACACAGACACACACCAACACACCGACACACCAACACAGCAAGACACCAGCACACCAACACACCAACGCACCAACACACCAACACACAAAGACACCAAACACACCAACCCACCAACCCACCAACACACCAGCGCACCAGCGCACCAACACACCAACACACCAACACACCAACGCACCAACGCACCAACGCACCAACGCACCAACGCACCAACCCACCAACACACCGACACACCAACACACCAACACACCAACACACCAGCGCACCAACACATCAACACACCAACACACCAACACACCAACACACCAACGCACCAACGCACCAACACACCAACACACCAACACACCAACACACCAACACACCAACACACACACCAACACACCCAAACACACCCACACACCAACACACCAACGCACCAACACACCAACACACCAACGCAACACACCAACACACTAACGCACCAACACACCAAGACACCAACACACTAACACATCAACACACCAACACACCAACCCAACAACCCACCAACACACCAACGCACCAACACAGCAACACAGCAACACACCAACACACCAACACACCAACACACCAACACACCAACACACCAACAGACCAACGCACCAACACACCAACACACCAACGCACCAACACACCAACACAGCAACACACCAACACACCAACACACCAAGACACCAACACACCAACACACCAACACACCAGCACACCAACACACCAACGCACCAACACACTAACGCACCAACACACCAACGCACCAACGCACCAACACACCAACACACCAACACACCAAGACACACCAACGCCAACGCGCACGACCACACCAACACAGCAACACACCAACACACACACACACCAGCGCACACCAACACACGCACCAACACACACACACACACCAACACACACCAACACACACCAACACTCACCGACGCACACCAACACACACCAACACGCCAACACACACCAACACACACCAACACACACACACCAACACACACCAACACACACCAACACACACCAACACACACACACACCAACACACACCAACACACACCAACACACCAAACACGCCAAACACAGCAAACACACCAACGCACCAAGGCACCAACACACCAACACACCAACACACCAACGCACCAGCGCACCAACGCACCAACGCACCAACCCACCAACACACCAACACACCAACACACCAACACACCAACACACCAACACACCAACACACCAACACACCAACGCACCAACGCACCAACGCACCAACACACCAACACACCAACACACCAACACACCAACACACCAACACCAACACACCAACACACCAACACACCAACACACCAACACACCAACACACCAACACACCAACACACCAACGCACCAACACACACCACCCAAACACACCCACACACCAACACAGCAACACACCAACACACCAACGCACCAACCCACCAACCCACCAACACACCAACGCACCAACACACCAACACACCAACACACCAACACACCAACACACCAACGCACCAACACACCAACACACCAACACAGCAACACAGCAACACACCAACGCACCAACGCACCAACACACCAACACACCAACACACCAACACACCAACACACCAACACACCAACACACCAACGCACCAACACACCAACACACCAACGCACCAACACACCAACACACCAACGCACCAACACACCAACGCACCAACACACCAGCGCACCAACACACACACACACCAGCACACACCAACACACCAACGCACCAATACACCAACACACACACGCACCAGCGCACACCAACACACACACGAACATACACTGGTAGAAAGAAAGCAGGCGGGAGAAGAGTGGGGGATGCGTACTCCGCCGGTATGACCTCAGTTGCCACGAAGGATCGCCTTGGTAGCGGCGGTGTTTGAAGGAATCCCGCGCGGGCCAGTGTTCAGTCTGGGCTACCAGCCGCGACCAATGTGCCCAGGTCAGCCGGAGCCCGCTGATCGGGGGGTTGGGTCATCAGCAGTGGAGACCCTCGTCAGATGTGCGTGAACTAGTATGGTTCACACACATGGGCGCCCCTGCAAAGGGGTCACTGGAGACCCCCGTCAGCTTTGCTTCAGACTCCAAAACGCAGTTTGCGGCAAACATCAACATGCATGAACTAGCGTGGTTCACACACACACACCAAGACACACCAACACAAACCAACACACACCAACGCACGCGCACACACACACACACACGCCAACACACACCAACACACACACACCATCACACAAACACGCACGCACACACCAACACACAACAACACACACCAACGCACACACACACACCAACGCACCAACGCACCAACCCCCACACACACACACACCAGCACACACCAACACACACACACCAACACACACCAACACGCGCCAACACACACCAACACACACACACACCATCACACTAACACGCACGCACACACACCAACACACACCAACACACACCAACACACACCAACACACACCAACACACACACACACCAACACACACCAACACACACCAACACACACCAACACACACCAACACACACCAACACACACCAACACACACCAACACGCGCCAACACGCACACCAACACGCACCAACACACACACGCACCAACAGACACACGCAGCAACACACACCAACACACACACACCAACACACACCAACACACACACACACACCAACACGCACCAACACACACGCACACACCAACACACACCAACACACACACCAACACACACCAACACACACACACACCAACACACACCAACACACACCAACACACACCCACACACACCCACCCCCCACACCCACACACCCACACCACACCACACCACACCACACCACAACGCACCACACCACACACACACACCACACACACACACACCACACACACACACACCACACACAGACCACACACACACATCACACACACACACCACACAGACACCACACACACACACCACACACACACACCACACACACACACACACACGCACACACGCACACGCACACGCATGCGCACACGCGCACACGCGCGAACGCGCACACGCGCACACGCGCACACGCGCACACGCTCACACGCGCACACGCGCACACGCGCACACGCGCACACGCGCACAGGCGCACACGCGCGCACGCGCACACGCGCACACGCGCACACGCGCACACGCGCACACGCGCACACGCGCACACGCCCACACGCCCACACGCCCACACGCCCACACGCACACACACGCACACACGCATACACGCACACACACGCACACACGCACACACGCGTACACGCACGCACCAACAAGCAACAAGCCGCGTGCATTCGCCCACGCATGTTTTGGCAGCAACAACACATGCCAGCTTCTCAATCTTGCCGTGATCCACTTCTTTACCGCGCACATGCAGAACACCGAAGAGGCTCGATCCTTGTTGCAATGTTTAGAGTGGGCTGGTTTGTTGTTGCCACCAGGATCCGTCGAGCCGAGCTCATGCCAAGGTCTCAGACAAAGGGAAGCCTAGGCAAAGGGACATGCGCACCCTCCACAGAAACAAGAAACAGAACCGGTCCTGGAATGCCATTTTCCTTCCAAAGGGATTTTGTGATGGCTTGCGCGCTTGTGTGAGGGGCTTTCGATGCACGTAGGTGATGCAGGTGGCGGCACACTTTGCTGCCAGGAGCTCAGAATTGGCGGGCTATTCTTTCAGTCATTAGCCACTTTTTGGTTTGTCTCAAAATTGGGGAACCCCAAAATTGGTTGGTTTCCTTTTGATTTCCTTTCAACCACCCCCAAAAGTGGTATTCTGAAAATGACACACGCTGATGTTTTTGTGTAAGGACGCCATCGCTAGCGAGTTTCCAGTCCATGTCGCCTGGTCCTCAGAACTTCGGAGACTGGCTGCGATGAGACTGTTCGGCCAGATCTGCTCAAGTCGCTGGCCGATTTTCGAGGCTGGGACTTGACGCATGTGATCACTCGCTTTGCGGGTGTGGCAGGCTATAGAGATGTTCACCCTGCACCTGGACAAGGAGAGAATGTTGCACGTTCTCCAGACATGGTCAGTCTGCCAAAGGTTTGCTTTGGACTCCGCAAAGCTGTTCCACATGCACCATCCACAGAACCATGTGTTTGCAGCGTGTTTTTCATGGGGCCCATGAAAAGGAAATGGCTGGATGGAGACGAAGAGATTGGGCTTCTTTCCTTCTCACCGTGCTTTGCATTTCCTTTTTCATCCCCACCACCATTACACTTCCTACCATCATCATCGCCACCATCACCATCACCATCGTCATCATCATCACCACCACCAGCTGCATCATCATCATCATCATCATCATCATCATCATCATCGTCATCATGATCATCATCATCATCATCATCATCATCACCATCATCATCATCATCGTCATCATGATCATCATCATCATCATCATCATCATCATCATCGTCATCGTCATCATGATCATCATCATCATCATCATCGTCATCATGATCATCATCATCATCATGATCATCATCGTCATCATGATCATCATCATCATCATGATCATCATCATCATCATCATCACAATCATCATCCATGTACTTATCATCCATATACTCATCATTCACGTCCTCACCATGGACACCACATACATACTCATCATCCTTTCCATGACTCTGCGTGCCTGCATTTCTGTCACTTTTCGTCGCTAGTACATTATGTGTCTTTGTCTGTCTACCTCTCTCACCCCATCTCCGCGAAGCTTCGATCAGACACACTCAATTCACGTCCTTGTGTTTCATCATCCTCCTGAATGCTCCCACTTGCTCTTAGATCGGATGCGAGACTGTGAGACCGAATGTCCCATCGGCGCACCTAGTCTCTCTTGTTTTGTTTCTTGCGAAATCTTGGGGAATACAGGCTGATCAGAGATGGCAGAAGCAGACTAAAAGCACGGCACAGGCATTGAAGGCAGTCTTCGTGCAGCATGAGAGAGGTTTTTGCAGACGAGAAGGACGTGGCTGATGTACCACGCAATGTGTTGGGACCTTAGAATAGTTCTGCAATCGAGGGCATTGATGTTCTTCTCAACCGGTGTTGCAACCGGCTTGAGATTTGACGCATCGTTCCAGGTGTGATGATATCAGCAACGGCGAGTTGCTCTCAGCAGCTGTAGTGGCCATGAGCGTTGAACAACGCAATCAGCACTTAAGAGGAGGCACTCTATTTGGAGTTCTGTTGACCGGGACGGCTGATAGTACAGAACTGCTTGTCGCTGAGGTCGTCAACTGGAAGCAGCTGCGGGCCATCGCAAACGAATGGAGCTGGACTTGATTCTGCATGCGACACCCAGTAGTAAACCTGTCGACGGACCCATTGGACTCCCATTGAAAGGTCGCAGTTGCAGTGGGTGCACGGATCTCGCAGTCCAGAGGTGCGGAGTGGGCTTTGGCCATGCGTGATGCAGTGTGTTGCAGGTGATCAGGATGCTCCTGGTGATGACGAGCTTCATGGCCGGGTGTGTTGCGAGTCCACCCCTCCCACCCCCAAAATGTGGCTCATTGGAGTTGCAGGAAGAGTCTGCTGAGCGATGGGAGCAGGCCCTGAAAGAGTGCAGACCTAAGACAAGAGATTGACGGGGCTTTCTCCATTTCCCTTCTTGGAACCTCCACAAGGTGCCCGGTGGGTTCCGCATTTCTGGCAGCAGTCCAGGCCACTACGCTGACCAGCGCGCGAGCGCGTCAGTCGACTTGTAAAGTTGGCAGGCCACCACTGCCGTGGCTCAGCTCACGTTCCCGGCTCAAGTGGGTCGGTTGTTTTGTACCCTCCCACCAATTAACATGGAGCCTGACAGGGACCCAGGCCCTTTAAAAGGAAAACGGTCTTGCAAGACCCCCCTGTCAGGTTCCATGTTGGTGCAGGGGGAGGGCAAAAGGTGAACCAAGAGCAGAACCACATATTTTCGGAGGGGGTCCAACCTCCCAAGTCTTGTAGTCTATTGACAACATGGAGGGCCTACAAGCCCTCAGGGGGCCTCCCAGAACTCACTTTGAGGGAGGTTTTCACTGTGCAGGCACCAATTTGATGAGCACAGCAGACTCCTCGACAAGACGATTCACGAGGCTCGCTGGAGCGAAGCGTCCTAGTCCACAATGCCTCGCGCAAAATCTCATCTCAGGGTCTGCTATCAGCCGTTTCTTGCGGCTGGCCGCTAGGCGGGTGGCTGGCTTTCCGGCATGGGACTGGCCAACTGAGAAGCCAAGGCCACGTCTTGGCAGTGCTCTCCGACTCCAACAAGGGCTTGAGGTCGGACTTGCTCGAATTGCATCCGACGGGGGGATCATGCATCACCTTGCCAGGTATGCGGATCGCAACTACAAGTATGTGCGGAAGTTCGCAGACCTGGACCTGCACTTGGAGGACACATTGGGTGTGGTGCCGTTTATGGTTGGACCTTGGGTGTTCCTGTTGGTTTCGCTTCAAATCCATCCAAAAAGACGGGTGCTCAGCCCAAAAAGACAGACATCGAGATTCCTCCCCTCCGCCAAAGGATCCTCGATTGAAATTCATTGCCACACTGGCAGTGCAAATGGCGACCATATATGGTACCCCCCCCCCCATGGACCCTGGTTTGGTGCGGTTGACCTGTATTTTCCCGTGTTTTATGCTTATTTTTGCTTCTTGGATTTGTGTCAAAATTGGGGGGAGGGTCATACATGTATATGATACGCATGCATGCATACAGATGTGATAAAATCAATGACATTAGCACCTGCAATCTGAAAGAGTTTGAATGCATCCAAGAATACAAGAACAACTCAGACATTAAAAAATATAAAAAAAAAAAAAAAAAAATAAAAAATATGGGATTCAAGATTCAAGATTCAAGAATGTGAGAAAATATTTTCTGGGAATCTTGAATCTTGAATCCCATAATTTTTAAAAAACAATCCAGGGATGTCCCAATACTCTCGGTGTTCAATAGGATTCTCGGAAAAGTTTTCCGTGAAATATTTCAATCCAGTGGTAACGGATGTTCGAGGTGATAGAACAACTTGAACATTTTTAGGGGTTGACCAGGATGGATGATTCTCAGGAAAGTGGTGGTTTGTGTTCTCCTCAATATTGAATCCCCAATCCAGTGGTAAAGCACTTTCAAGTGTTAGAAGAACTTGAATGCTATTTGGGTTTGGCCAGGATTGACAATTCTCAGGAAAGTTGTCTGTGTAATCTTCAATCTTGAATCTTCCGTCCGATAGTAGCATTTTTTTCAAGTGCTTAGCGATCCAGTGGACACACTTTCAAGTTATTGGTTAGACAAACTTTCAAGTGCTTTTGGTGAGCTTCATGTCAGCTATGCTCATGTTGACCCCTTTCCAGGAGGTAAACAAAGGCAGGTGTAACGCTCAAAATACTGAATTTCCAGTATTTTATGAGCAGGCGCAGGATCATTGGGCGTACTATATATGTGTGTGTATGTATGTGTGTATATAGATATACATATGTATATACGTTCACACACCGTCCCCCACCCTCTTGAACTACCTGTCCATATTTGCTAATCTACTACCTCCACCTTTTGAGATAGAATTAACTTTCCTGCGCAAATAGAACTTTAAAATACAACGGTTTAGCTAACAAGTTCAATGTCGGATCTTTCTTATGCTACAAAAGGGCCAGAATGTAAATAACACAAATCCTATGTTGAATTTTCAAATGTTTAGCCATATTTAGTATGACTTATATTTGAGATGTAGTCTCTGTTCACTTGATATTATCAAAAGCAAATTGAGTTGTTTCGTCTTAGATTATATTTACCACTTCGATTATATTTGGGAAACAACTTCCATCTAACTTCTTGTGTTATAGATTAGTTGAAATTTAGCCGAACATATATATATATATATATATTTACATTCTCATGTAGCTGTTATTTGGAAAGGATTTGCTTGTTTAAGCTGTAATTGAACATAAACACATTTTTGAAAACTATATCCATACTAAACTATATTCAAAATTCCAATTCTAGTTGAAGTAAGGGTATCATACTGGGACATTGTGGAGGACTCCGGGCTCCAAGTTATCACGCTTTGGGGACCCACAATTAGAAATTTCGAGAATATAAATTTGGAAATTCTAGATTTGCCCCAAAAGGCAGTAAAACCAGGGTCCATGGGGGGGGGTTGCATATATATATATATATATATGTATATGCTAGATTGTATCAAGCATCACGTCAGACTGATCTCCACAAAGAAAACAGCCTTGTAGCTTGTTGTGCCTTCCAGATTGCATTGTTCAATAATCAGCATTCTGCACCCTCGCCCACCCACAACCACGCCCACACACACACACACCCACCAGTCCATCCACCTGCGCCCACCCACGTACTACCCGCCCACACCCACCCACCCCACCCCACCCCACCCCACCGTGAACCAACCACAGATGCGAAGTCCATTCTCCTATCAGCTGAACACTTTGAAGGCTGCACCATGCTTTGCCCCAGGAACCTCCAGTATCGCTTGTATTTCGTGATATTCCTTTGCCAAGGACCATTTGGGAGGCTTCAATGCTAGCATGTTCAATGTTTTTCAGCATGGGAATCCCCAGCAAATTCTGCAACAAACACAAATTAGCAAGGCATATCTTTCGATTCCTTGTGCATGCAGAAACAGTCTGCTTAAATGACGTTTTGCGCGGCCATGAACGCATTGCTTTGCAAAGGTGCCAGGAACATTCGGAAAGTAAATGGCAGATCGACAACCTCACTTCGCAGAACCACAGATCCTCTCAAGATATTCAGTAGATCGCAGAATCCAATCTATGACTGACTCGGGCGTTTGTGTTGCGCCTGGGTGTTCGCTGAGGCGGAAATGATCACAAGAGCCAGCAAAACCATTGAGATTGGAGCCACTGCAAGGAGCTGTCGCCGCTCGTGCCGCCGCCGCAGCACAGCACCCTGCCCCGATGCCTTTGAGTTAGGATACGTCATGTGCAGACCTGAAGGGGCTGACATCGCCGAAAAACACATTATCTTGTCGGCAAACGGGACGGGGGTGTCTTTTATCGAGACCTATTTTTGAGTTGGCTTGAGCCCAGAGAAGCCACCTATGGAATTGAGGCATGGCAGCTACGGCTTGGCGCCAGCAGGGGGCGAAGAAGGCCGGAAGATGGCCCTGTGGGGCCTAGGAAATCGACTGGTTTGTCAAGTCAGGGGTAGCAAAGGGGCGAACTGTGAAGGAATCTCCCTTTCAAGACTGGAGGTTTGACTTTTAATGGTGGTTGCCACGTCTTTCTCTCCCTCTCAATGGTGGTTGCCATGTTTTAAGCGAAGGTTTCAGCCCATTTTCACAACCCCAAGCTCACTTGGGCTTCGGCAGGCACTGGCCATTGCCCGTTTGCCGTGGCATGGCTTTGCGAGAATTCTGCACAGGAAGGCTGGTTGCCCGCGTAAACATCAGTGGCTATAGCAGTCTGATGGCTTAGGGTGTATAGCAATCCCCATATTATACAACCATCGTCAATGAAACGGGTGCATTCCTATTCAGCTTGCATTAGTTGCCTTTGTGTACGTGCCAAGAAGGTTCAAGACGTCTGCAAGGGAATATTTGTTTGGACACGTTTTGCAAGAACGCGATTCCAGCATTTCTTGTGAGGTTCAGTCCAAGTTTGATGATCTTTTCAGACATGGGAGACTCCATGTCCCCAAAACAACCAGGCGAATTCGCAAAGTGTTGGGATTTTTGATCAAGAGGTCCTCAATATGGGATGACCATTGGGGGAAGCCACCAAAAGAAACATACTTCCCACTAAATAGGACAAGTTACCCATGGTCATTTGCGGGCCAAGAATATCGATCAACGCCCTTTTCCAGTGGCGGTGTGTAAGTGGTAGAGTTTATCCTAGCAACCCTGAAAGCCGTTTCGCTTTAAAGCCATGGGTACAAAGACCTGTGGCGATGGGACCGGTGGACCTTCTGGCACCGAAGTCGCGGAAGGGCTTTGCCAGGACCAGCTGGCTCGGCTTTTTGTGATTTGTGTGCGTCAGACCCCATGGTCAAACGTAAAGGCTGTGGGAATGACGACACGAGATGCAACTGTGTTGCTTGCAGGAGATTCTGGACCAGACCTTCTTCGAGGAGTTGAACATAAGTCTGCTGAAAGGGGCTTCGGCTTTTAGCCCCGTTTCGGGCCAATGTTGTGTAGGGTGGTACTCCCCAACTAGGTCAATCATACCTCCCTTCTTGGCCATAAAACGTAACGTGGTTCAAAGCACAAGAATACATGACCATTTGGTCTCCTTAGGGGTACCCCCTTCGTGGGACAACAGTCCTGGAAGGAGCACTGGGAGCGGAAGCCGTTGCACTACTGTGCCTCTGATAGAGGATGTCGTCAGGAGCTGAGCAGATTTATATGCCACTCGTGTAAGTTTCATATCCTCGGAAAACCTTGCAGGGCATTTTGAAAAGGCCCTTCTGGGCATCACCAAATTTGACCTGCACCAACCACCTGGGTCACCTGAGGTGCGAATCGGCTTCCGGAGGCATTGTTCGCAGATGACCTGGCCGCGCTGGTCAGCAGTGCTATAGGCAGGGACGCCATGTCTCCCATGGTTAAACGACCCTTTCAGGTTGTCTTCAACCCTTTAAGGCACGAAAGACCATGCGTTCTGGGCCCGCGTGAGAGGTTGCCGGGGACACGTTTGTGTCGCAGAGGTATCAACCTCAAGATGTTCAAGTCAAATGCAACGAGTGACCTGCCCACTCCATGCCTTGTTCCTAGCTGGTTGCAGTGTGATGCGAGAGCCGTCGAGAACGAGCAACCGCTTCTTGCGATCCCAGGGCATTCTTACTTGGCCGGGTACAGCATGGTGGTCAACCAGGCTGAAAAAGAGCTTGCATTTTTGCATCTCCATTTTTCCAGCTTGAGACGAGTGCCAGGCAGACCGCCACAACAAGGTACTTTACGATCTTTGCAAAGGACCGGCTCAGCGTCACAGGGTTCCACTTTTTGACTACCCCAAGATTGACGGCAACCCACCAGTTCTCCTTTTGGGGCCCCTGGGTTTAAGTCTACCCTAGGGTAAGTCAAGAAGTAGAACCCTGCAGCGTCAAGTCTCGCGGCCATGAACTTTTTTCGTCAGGCCTCTCCTGCCGACACTTTCACCACGTGTTCGCGGTGGTGTACCTGACACCTCCCGGCTCGCAGGCTGGCGCTGGAAGATCCTGTCTTTTTTCCCGAGGTGAGACCCACCAAAATGGATTTCGGTTTTTCCTTTTGGTTTCCCCGTAAAAGCCACAAACAAAAAGTACACTCAAAAACAGACACAGAGAGCTTGTGGGCCCAGGCAGTGCGAGTGCACACCGACGACCAGGATGTCATTCTGCTGCAGGTTTGGGGGAGCAAGAAATGGAGGCTCTACAACGCGCCGACACATTTACCCTACACGGAGGCCAGGTGATTCGCGCTGAAGCGATGAACCTGCACTCAGGTGATCATGAGGTTCCGTCAAGAATTGCTCTAGTCTATGCTTTGTTGCAGGGCAGACCTCCCAGATTTAGTCCAGGGAGGGGTATGCCAACGAATTTCCCGGTCCGGGGTTTCCGGGAACAGCAACTGATGGCGAAGCTTGCAATAGGAGATGCTTGGCAAAGAACAAGCAGTGCCAGAGAATCTCATTGGCGAACCAGAGATGGACTTCACCATGCGCGCACATGACGATTCCAAGCTGCAGTTTCACAAGAAACTTCACGGGCACAAACCCTTTTGCTTGGACAGGGGGGGTTCACCCACTTTGCTGCACGTGCTTTGAAGGGGAGGCCGCGCCGAATCTCACTTAGGTGCTGTACATTCCGAGGGGGTACTTGCATGAAGCAGCGACGAGTTCAGAGCCGTCCTTGCATATCACCATCACAGTGTCAGGGCCCGAGCGGCTTCCACGTGCTTTTTCAGAAGGAACTTGGTCGGGAGCGTATGAACTTGCTGGATTTTTGCTGCCTCAAATGGCCGGCTGTCGAAATTCTTGTAAAGCAATTGCAGCAAAGGGTCCAGAAAGGAAATTCAGACCCAGTCCTTGGCTTGAGGCCCACGAGCGATTTTTGTTGGGGTGTCCAGCTGGTGAAGCACTTCAACAGCGAGCTCAGGCCAGAAGCTGGCAATAGACTCAGCGGGTTGTTCCATGGATCCTCCAAACTGCTTGCTGTCCTTTTAGCTTTCCCATCAAAAGAATGGCTGCTCTTTGGTGTGACCCGTGGTCATCCCTGGTGCATGAGATTAGACCTTTTGCTTGGGGGGGGGGGGGGTTTCGCAACTCAGAAAAGAAAAAACAAGACACCCGCGTACTACAGCATGCAGGAGCTCTTCCGATCGGACCTTCTGCCAGGCCTGAATACAAAAAGAAAGCACTTGCACCTTGCATCTCTCTCCTGACAAAGGCATCTTTGGCAGAGATTCTGGCAGATCCGGACCACAACGAAGAGACACTCGATGCCAAGATCCAGGACTCAGAAAAGAGATGCAATAAATCCACGTCAATGGGGTAACAGAATCGTTTCCGATATTTTCTCGGTGGGTTTGACTCACGTCTAACGGTTTATTCCTTCGAAGGACCTGCTTGGCTCTTGGACATCTTCGCTCTCTGCAGATGCTGTGCTGAGCAGCTTTGAGCAGAGAATGGCCGGGCACCCGGTCTCGTTTTTGGGAACAAGTTGACTTGTGGTGGCAGAGGACAAGACCAACGATGGCCAGGCAGGCAACGTGCTGCACAACGCAAAAAACAACAACAACGCAGAAACAATCGTGCATATTTTCGTGAGGACCGGCTATTTGCTCAACTTTGCAATGCTGGCTCCGTTCCTTTGGTGACGCGAAGCAGGAGGCAGAGAGTCTTCGTTTTGGGGGTCAACTTGAAGTCTTTGGTTCAGTTCTTTTTTTAATCCAGTTGATGTGCGGATTTCGAGCAGCTTGTGACAGGGTGCGGCTGATGCACGGTGTGAGCTGCTGCTGTCAAGAAGGCCGTCCGAGCCGGGCCCAGGGCCGTTTGTTTTCTTTTATTCAGAGCTTTCGGAGAGGCAGCGAGGAGGCAATCTTTGCGCGAACAGACGGCCGCGCAATGAAGATGCAGGCCGGCGCTGCTCCATTTAGGGTGTGTCTTTGAGGGTACCCTTTTGGGTTTCTTTTGAAGGAAAGCGAAAGGGACACCACTCATTGTCGGGTTCTTCCATTTAGAGACAAACCTGTCACAGTGTCAAATGCCCGAACCTGACGGCAGATCACGAAGTCCGCTTCCAAGCTTATTCGTGCACTGAGAGCCTCTTAGCCGCAAGTTGTAAGCGCCAGGATTTGTTGCGATTCCTTGTGACCTGGACATGCTGAGGAAACCCCGCAATATGTGAGGGATTTGCCAAGCGCCGATGGCTTCGAGCGCCTGTGCATTCTTCAAGTCCTCCTGGATATGGGAGTATGTACCTTACAGAGAGTACTTGACAGTTGAGCTACTCAGATTGGGGGATCCTGCTTTGACTTCAAAATGGGCGCACAAAAGTCATTTGGTTTTGACGCATCCAGAACACTCGCTGCTCAGGTTGTGCAATTGTTTCTCAAGGGCCCTGAAGACGGCCTCAACGCCTGAGGCAGAAATGAGGTCACCACGCAGGGGCCTGTGTACAAAGCTAGTGACGTGGCCATGGGCGCGAGTCAAAATGCAGGAGTGCTTTTGAAGGGATTGTTGACCGGGAATACTCTCAAAAGTGATTTGCCAGGCTGTCGGCCGTCGGCGAATCCTGCGCCAGGCATTGGCTGCCTGAAGCTATGTACCTCAGAGACACACGCACACACCCATATGGATGTGTCTTTTTGAGGGCACCGTTTGTTAAATTATGATTAAGGGCAAACTAAAGGGAAACCACCATTTGGGCTGTCCCCTTGCCATTTGTTTGGACAAACGTTCCCCACTCAAGATCGGGTAGCTCCACATCCGCCAAGCAGGTTGGAGTGACGCTTGCTAGAGTGACGCTTGACAGGCGATTGATGCCATCCTGAGCACGACCAGAGGCACAAACTGATCCGCTGCAGTCACATGCCAACAGCTTGCGGTGAAGATGGTTGGTGCAATGTTGACCCCCTAATACTCAACCCCGGTTCATTGATGGGGGGGGGGTTCCCTCCAAAAGTGATGATTCCCCACTAACCCCAGGGACACCCCCTTATTAATGAACTGGGGTTGATTAAAAGGGGGTCAACAGTATACTGTGTTGAGATGCTTGTGATGATCAGTAATATATTTTCTTGCTTGAGCAGCTTGCCAGTCTTGAAATACTTTTTTATCGGTGTGCAGGCAAACTCGGCCGGCGTCACGTCGCGCTGACGCTGCTTTACGGTGCTCACCTGAGATGTGAAGCTGATGCATGCCTTGGAGGTGAATTGACACTCACAAACACATTGCTTCTTTTGCAGTGCAAGGAAGCTCCTGGAGCTATTTGCTGGAGCGTACGGTTAGAGCCTCACAGACGCAGCAACTCCATGCTCGCAGTGCAGCACTCGTGGAGGTCTCCCACTTGGACAGGCTTGGCTTCTCCTGGCCCTTGCTTGTCGTGCGGACCTTACAATTCAGTGTGCTCACGAAAATGATTTAGCAAAGCTACCTATTCAAGTTTAGCCCCTACCCCACTTTAAGCCTACGGGCACGCTTCCGTACACGTACACCAACATACATGTCCCTCAACTGAGAGGAAGTCCTGATGGAATACAACCACACGAAAGACCCCTCCGCCTGCTGGGACTCTCCAGTTCATAGACATGGCCTACACCCACGCTGAAAGGCCTACCCGTTGGCGACAGCACATGACATGCACTGGCCTTCAGACAACATCCACACAGAGCTGCCAAGGCGAATTCGCAGCAACAGCAGTTGTTGCAAGCACCTGCCTTGCTTTCCCGCCAGCTATACTTGATTGTACTCAGCTTGAGACCAAGGCAACAGAGTTCAAAGTTGTCCCAGGAAAGCGAGCAGAATTGCTTTACGGATCGTAGCTTTTGCTTGCAGCTTGGTGGTCTCAGGCTGTCAGCCCGCATTGCATTTTTGCCAAGAGTTGACTAGAACACTAGTCTACTCTTGCAGCTATGCTTCACATTGGCAACAGCCATGCGCAGGCACAAACTAGGAGCATGCCCGTAATGCAGTTGTCACGAACACATCAGCAGCTGACAACATGAGCGGCCATTCCAGAAACACCAGAGCACATACCCACCTTGACAATTTGCTCTTGAGAACAAATCAGATTGAGCCATGTAGTCAATGTGTTGCCTTCATCTTGATTGAGAGCATGCGCTGGCATTCAGGTAGCAGTTCACCTCCCATTGGGTCCTGTCCCCCTGAAATCAGGTTCTGCTTATAATCAAGAATTTGAGGTAATCTAGTGGGAAACGCCCTAGCGCCCAAGCAGCAAGCGCACAACGTGTTCACGGAGCAAGGAGCAGTATTGTTGTCGCAAACAAGATCAGTGCACATCAACAAGACAGTGAACTTGGGAAATGAAGAAATATACTTGAATTGACCAAACACCCAGAGCATACATTTCAGTCGTTGTCGTTTCAGCAGCAAGTGGCAAGGTTTCGATTGGGCATGACGCCTTCCAGGCCTGGAACAGGCATGTGGTCAAAATGAATGGGTGCTTGCGTCAGGCTTGCCGGCAGCTTGAGCGGAAATCGAAAGCAGTGAAAGTTTCATGCTGGAGTGCAGTGCTGAGTGCAGAGGTGCATTGTCATCCATGCTCTAGGATGATTTCCACTACCCCCAAAGCCACTACCCCCAAGGAACACCATGGAGTACATCATGCTATGCCATCACTATATAGCCACCATATACGGGGTATGTAAGCAAATTGACCTTGTGGGTAGTGTTGGGGGGCTGGTGGAAGTCATCTCAGACTGTCGCACGTTTGCCCAGGGCCCAACACCGCGTCTCAAGTACATAGGCCCTGGCACATTGCAAGCTATGAAGTTCAAGTGCCATGACTTTTCCAGGTTTACCATTGTGCATATTCTTCTCCACCTCGGCGTGGATGTTTTCTACTTCGACATGGACACGCGGAATCCTGAGTTCGGCTTTTGTATAGCCGCCGCGAATGATTTCGCTCTGAGGATTTTTCTGCGGAACCCGCTTCCAGAAGTGCTGTCTCAGGCGAGGAGCTATCAGGTTGGATCATTGGGACAGAAGGATCCCCATGAACATTTCGTCCACCAATGAGCGTGTCTTGTCCGAGGGTACCCTTGTTGAGGTTTCAGAGGACAGCCAAGAGCAAAACCACAGTTTTCCCGGGTCGCCTCAAAAGCCACAGGTCCCCAGTTAGACGTCATAGAAGGTTTGTTCTCGGTTTTTGCCTTCGGACTTCTGTCTGCAGGCCCTCCGAAAGGGCCAGGAGACCATTTTCGCATCGCATGGTGATGGAGACTGCGTGCGTGTCTCAGTTCTTATGGAGCGAGGTGCATTTGGAATGTTTGCCCAGATAAACATTGGCGTCTTCTACATCAAATCGACGCCAAAGCCCAAGCCGATCTCTGGCCTTAAGCTTTTGGAGGCAATTCTGCCGCTGCAGGATTCGCACAACAGTGTGGTTCTCGCAATTTCTGGAGTGGTGACCTATGCAGGGTGCATCATGAATTGAGCAGCGCCCAAAACCCAATCTGGCCATGCGAGTAGGTGGTTCCACTACCTGCTTTCATTCAGGTTATAGTACGTCCTATAGCCATCTTTACATGTTGATAGGATCAAAGATCAATGGTTTTTGGGCGCTTCTCAGTCGCGCCTTGCAGGAATGCCACACTGTGTGCCATGACATTTATCATTTATCCTCGCAGCTTATTGGCACTATGATTTCTAGTGTGCACATCAACAGCTTAGCAATTGCTTTTTGCTTCTTAGACTTGAGGGTAGGCGACGGAGCCTTGCAAGTGATCTCAATTAAGACTGTACAACCCCAAAGATTATCAGCATAGAAGTCCGAGATGGCGCGTACGCCGGGGCCTGAAGCCCAGCCGATGGGGTTTCGATTTTCGGCATCTCCAGATGTTTAGATGCTTGAATTGTCGTATGAGTGCTCATACATATATATATATATGTATATATATACATATGTATGTGTATATGTATATATATATATATATACATATATGTATGTGTATATATATATACATATACACATATATGTATGTGTATATGTATATATATATATATATACATATATGTATGTGTATATGTATATATATATACACATATATGTATGTGTATATGTATATATATATATACATATATGCATGTGTATATGTATATATATATATACATATGTATGTGTATATGTATATATATATATACATATATGCATGTGTATATGTATATATATACATATGTATGTGTATATGTATATATATATACATATGTATGTGTTTATGTATATATATACATATGTATGTGTATATGTATATATATATACATATGTATGTGTTTATGTATATATATACATATGTATGTGTATATGTATATATATATACATATGTATGTGTTTATGTATATATATACATATGTATGTGTATATGTATATATATATACATATGTATGTGTATATGTATATATATATATACATATGTATGTGTTTATGTATATATATATACATATGTATGTGTTTATGTATATATATACATATGTATGTGTATATGTATATATATATACATATGTATGTGTTTATGTATATATATATACATATGTATGTGTATATGTATATATATATACATATGTATGTGTTATGTATATATATATATACATATGTATGTGTTTATGTATATATATATACATATGTATGTGTTTATGTATATATATACATATGTATGTGTATATGTATATATATATATATATACATATGTATGTGTATATGTATATATATATACATATGTATGTGTTTATGTATATATATATACACACTTGTCATACACTGCTATTGTCCTTAGATATGGCGCTCATATTTGTGGCTTTGGGAGCGAGGCCCGGCAGGGGCAGGGCAAGAAGCGCGCTGGCGCTGGCCGTTGGCCTTCTGGCTGGCCGAGGCGAGCGCTGCGAGTGAGGGCGATGCTAAAATTTTCTTCTCTCGAATAGTCCAATGAACCACTTGCTAGTCACAATCCCAACCAGGTGCCTTCTTACTTCTGACATGGCTCTGGTAGCCATGTTTTGATACCGGATTTTGTTTTGATTATGACGCAAATTGTTAAAATGCTACCAACAACGTTGCTTGATAATCATTGTCGGGCTTTGCCTGTGATGCCGGTGATGCTGGCATTGCTGATGATGCTGGTGGACGCTAGTGCTTGTGATGCTGGTAATGCTGATGATGCGGGTAAGGTCATGGCGATTATTTTTGCTCGTGATATGCGTGATGCTGGTGTTTGCGTTGGTTTGCGCAACGTCCATGCAAAGCTTGCATTTGCTGCCAATGATGCCCACGCCACAAGCATGCCGAAGTTTGCCCACTTGTAGAAGGTTTTGCTACAGAGATTCAAGTGACATCATGCTGTGTGTGTGTGTGTGTGTGTGTCTTAAAAATGATGGCTTTCCTTTTCAGGTTTCTCTTTAAACCGACACCAAAGGATACCCTCAAGAAACGGAACCACACCCGCTAGATAGACCATGCTCTTCTGTTCGAACATCCGCCAGGCTTCGTTTCCTGGAACCTGAGACTTGAAAAGCGCGGAGCTCATTGGAAAGCGCAGGGGCTCCGCGAATCAATATGGGACCCAGAAGGTTCGCACAGGGGAGATGCCTCCAAAAGTGGACTGCCAAAGCTTTTTGGGGTCCGTGATGTTTCTGTGGGAATGGGCTATGTCAAGGCAATGGCGGTCGCCTACCGCCTTGCGAGCATCCGCTGCGGAGAGCTGGGCAATCAAAGCTCCCTTGCTGCGTGTGGTTGTGCACATTGGTGTCCTCTTGATCGGTTAGTTTGCTTGGAAATAGATGGGTTTTGTTGCTTTAGATTGTTTTGTGCCATTCCATTTGTCAGGGAAACCCATCTATTTCTCCAAGCGAGACACCGATGGTTGTGCAAAACTTGGCCTTGGGCCTGCTTTTTGTGGCGAATCTCCCAAGTGAAACCGCAGTTGTGGGGATGGCCCGTGGCATCACATATGTCTTCATGTCTTCGTGGCAGGACCCTGAGAATGCCATAGTGAAAAAAGCACAGGCTGGAGCTCTCGACCAGGAAACAGTTTGAAGCGCCTTGTGTGGCTTCTCCCTGTTTTTCTGCCTTTTTTAGGACTCTTTTAGTGCTCCTTTGGGTCCTGCGGGGGTAGATCCACAAACGCAGCATCCAAACCGTTTCCTAGATCTCAACTTGAGTGAAGCACAGCACAGCTGTGGCAGGCCAAAGATCCTTCAGAGGTCGATTTGGAGAAAGTCGTTCAAGAGGCTTGGGCCTGCTCCGCCAATGTCAGAGCGTGCTTCAAACCGAGCTGCACCGGAGCAAGGCAGAAGACGCGGATGATGAGAGACTCGCACGGGAGCTGACGGAGTACGATGATATTGCTGACAGCTCCTGCCCAAGTCTGACTTCGATTGTTGTAAGAATGGGTGACTGAGATGGTCCTGCTATACATGAGTCATAAGGTATTGCCCTTGCGGCGGTCAAGGACGCAGAAGCCAACAATCCTGAGGCAGGGGAATCGGTAAGAGACCAGTGCAGTTGTTACCATTGGTTGTATACGAAGTTTGGTCAAAATATATCGTTGCCCACTTTGGGAGGGACATGGGGGACTCAGTCAATTCCCCATACAAACTGTAATGGTCCCATGTCCATGATGGGAACCGCACAATCTGCGCAAGCTCCAGGTGGAAATTGAACTCGCAAGAGCAACAGCCTTAGTTTGACCGGTGCGACCGGAGGGCTCAATGACTCGTGCACTCACTGAAAACGTGCTTCAGCATGCTGATCTTATCACCATGATGTGCGTTGTATTCGAGCTTCCGAGGTAAAGAGGCAACAAGAAATCTCGCAGGTCTGGAAGGGCCACAGTGATTTCTCTCGCGCGAGCTTTGCTGCAGGCTGTGGTGATTCCCTCTGGCCCGCACGCATAGTTTCAGTGCCTTTGTTTTGAACATTCGTCCGATGCGGTTTTTGTGGCAAGGTCCTGTGTATGATGTGGTCTCGTTGGTGGACAAGCACCGGGCCTAGCAACATGACAGGACTTAGAATAACTATCAGATCCTGGCGTTTTTTTTGAGGTACGGTGGCGCACGAGAAGTCTACGAAGCCCACAAGGTAGCTGCTCAGGCCGCGAAGAGGCTAACTTTTCCCATCTAGTGGGAAATGACATCTTTTTCGCTGGTTTCCACATGTTTCCACATGACGCATTTTTTTGACTCTGACGCATTTTTTTTTTTTAAACATGTCAGCTGAACTCCGAGTAGGCTGGCTACTTCCAGCAGCTTCCCCAGCTGAGGAGCATGTCTGCGGGGTTACTGGTTTTGTTTGAGGGGCACATTGGGTTCGCTCGACTTTTTTCCGTGTCCTCTTGAGGAACTAGGACTATTCCGTCTCTCGGGGATACTAGGGACAGAGGCCAGATTACTTGAGTGGGTGTTTGCAACTTTCGCTCGCAGGAGCTATCTTTTCGCGCTGCTGGCCTGTCTACAACACTTCTTGTTTTCTTGCTGTCTGGCGGTTAGCCTGACTTAGCAGGACTTCGTCGAGAAGCACAACAAATCGGCCACCAAGAGCTTTGTCGAGGTGCAAAGCTGGTTGTGTGTTTGTTTTCTTGAGCTCGTTTGGAGCTGATTTGTGTTGATGTGTAGTTGTTCGGCTTCTGCTTTACTTTTTTCTTTAGGGTGTGGCTACGTGAGTTTTGCGCTGGTTTAGGATTGGTTTTGGAGCGTTGCCCCACGCCAGCACACCCCAGAGCAAACCAAAAGCCATCGCTACAGCAGCACACCTAACACAAATAAGCTCCAATCAAATCCCAACCCCACAACCCCACCCAAAAGCAGCACCAAGACCCAAGATCAAGGGCAGCCGAAAACCACCCAAAATGAGAGCGAGCCCCAATCAGAGCCATGCAACCCGAGGACCCCGGGCCTGGCTGGGGATGCTGGGGGATGCTGGGGATGCGAACAACCAACGCTCAAAACACCTCTCTCCATGTCGTTGGCTTTAAAGGGAAAAGCAGGCCACCTTTTTTGGCCCAATTTTGGGACCAGCTTTGAGACCTACCATAGTCATGAATTGCAAAGCTTGTGTTGCTTCGTTCTCAGTTCGAGCACGCCTCGGGCTCCAAGCTGGTACTTGTTGGCCAGGAGCCCAAGTTCAGAATCCGCACAGGAACAGTTTGGTCAAATTGTCATGGTCCATTTGAGACGGGCACGGGGACACACTGAACTTTCCACAGAAAAATAGAGGACTCTCTATGCTTGACGTCCATGTAGGGTAAAGCAACCAGCAGCACAGATGAACTGATTGGATCTTTGCTCAGGAACGAATCATCTTTCTCGTCAGTCCACCGAGTTTGCGAGGCAGACAGTACTGAAAGAGAGGCAGGGCTTGACCTGTTCGCATGATTTGAAGGACAGTTAGTTGGTGGCCCAGCAAAGTTCCATTCACAGAAGTGGCCTGCGTTTTGGGCTGTTGCGAGAAACACATGCTCTCAGGTCTGCGCCAGGGGAAGTCCAAAGTCCAGAGGTTTTTTGGCTCGAAGCGGATCTCGTGGCACCGACACACCGACGCAATGGCCAAGTCCGGCCGGGGATTTGCGGTGCTTGCGGCATTCGCCCTGGGCTCCCTGTGCTTCGTGGGCTATCAGCCGGCCGCCCGCTCTGCGGAGAACCGCGTGGCAATGAGGGGAGCTGCGGTGGAGTGGGACCCTAAGCTGAGCCGAGATGTGGTGGAGGTCAGGGGTGGGCAAAGTTTGTTCAAACAAACATACCCTGGCCACCTTAAAAGGGGAATCAAAAGAGAACGTGTCGTCGTGGGGCCTGTGTTTTTCAGAACCTCAAAAAGCTTGAGTTTTGAAAAAAGAAAGCCAACTAAAACAAATTTGCACGACCCTGAGTGAGGGGAAGCTTGAGGATGTTTGCATATTTTTTGAAACCTTGACTTTCAAAAAAGAAACAATGCAGGCACATGCCAGACCCCACGGCTCCAGATCCTGAGCTGTGCCCCCACGGTCTGCCATGTCAATTGAAATCCAAGGTTTTTTGCGTTGTTGGGCAGAAGTGTCAAAACCGCAGATTGTCAAACACAACACCGAACATACTGACATAGACAAATTAGAATGCCTACCTTGCCTCCGAATTGGAATATCATCATTTTTCAAGTAAAATGTTGACCAAAACACAATTGGTGTTTGAATATACTGAAGTAAGGACATGATTGAATTAGTTTGCTTTCATCTCACAAAACAACAGCTGAAACTGCATGTTCCTTGAGTTTCTAGTGGTTTTTAATTGTTTTTAAGGGGCGGGCCAATTAGAAGAGGCAACAATACTTTCTTTGTTGATCGAACTCAGTTTTAAATATCTAGTCAACCGCCGCTTAATACCATATTGGCAAGAACCTCCTGTTTAAATCTTTAGCTGAAGACAAAACAAATACTTGAATTGTGTCTAAATAAACATGTAGTTAGATTCTGATGAAATGTTCAAACTCTTTTGGACAGGAATCCCTATCTAAATCCTATTTGACTGTACTTTTGTTTTTTTTATTGAAGAACATTTCAATTCTACTTGTTTCTTGATTAAAGAAAGTCGCAAAGGCTCCCATTTAAACTCGAATGAACAAACACATCACGTTATTTTGTTGGTTTCAAAAACCCAGGCCCGACGCCGACCCACTCTGAATAACAAGGGGGTGTTTGCCCAATGATTAGGAGCATGTTCGAACAGCGGGTTGTCTCAACCCTGGCGGAGGTCATGTTCACGGCTCCGGCGCAGGGTGCGCGTGCGCGCATGCTGGTGCGGTCTGACGCTGACGTCATGGAGGTGCTGAAGGATGGACGAAAGAAGCTGGGCTTTGACCAGGAGTGGATGCCAGACACCGACTTCAAGCTCTACAATGCCGAGGATGAGGATGCCGGACCTATGAAGGGCAAGATGAAGGACAACGGTCTCATCGACTTCTCCTTCGAGATCCACATGTACTACGAGCCGCAGTAAGAGCCTTGCAGTCTGAGTGGCCTCTTTGTGCCAACATTTCTCGAGAGTCCGCACAAAGCGGCTTGTCTGACTCAGCCAGCGTGCGGAAGGAAAATCCGCAGGCTAGTTCCGGTAGGTGCCATATATACTAAATATGATATGTGTGCATTCTTGAGTGCCCAGTTTGGGCTTCTTATGGGGAAGGGAATAGCTCAAAATGCTCCGCGTTTTGTGGAGCTCAACTGCCCCTTCCAGGCCTGAGTGTTTGGTGATTGAGCGGCGCCTGGGTGACGACAGCGGCAGGCTCAGACACCTGAGTGTAATCCTTTCGCGGCGTCACACAGCGGGGTATTACTTTTCGTCCAAAATGGATGTGGTAAAAAAGGCCCTTTCCTTATTTTCTTGCAAAGAGCCCTAGCCGGTCACAGAGCACACTGGCAAGGGGCAGCCGGAGTGGTGGATTGAGTGCTGTGCGGCTGTGTGTCGAGGCTTGCAACGCTTGACAGTCCCAGAAGAGCAGCTTCAGGAGTTCTGCATGCTTTTGGGCAAATTACGTCGAGATTATCTGGGGGTACATGGGTGTGGGTCAAAAATAGGCACCCATAATGAACCCTGGTAAATGGAAATATAGACGAAAACCTGCGGTCACCCAGTGGTTTAATTTTGACCCACACCCACACGAACTCACCCATGGAGGTTATACTTCTGTGGGGGATCCATGATTTTTAGTGTCATTTGCACAGACGCTTGGGGAACTGCCGTCACAGCTCAAGGCGATGCATTGGGTTTGTCTTCCCAGCGGCCCAAGGATTGGTGTGCTGTGTCAGGAGCGACTCATGACCAAGGCTCCATCAGTCTTCCTGCAGGTATCTTAAGACTTTAAGATTGAAGTTGCATCGCATGATGGCCTTGCCGTCTTGGAAAGATTGCAAGGTCCAGTGACACCGAGATAGATCGGGCACGCAAGTTCCAGACCGACCGGATGTGGCTTGAGGCCAAAGTGAAGCCTTTCTTGACGTCATCCGCACTCAATGCATTGAGTGCAGGCAACGCCAGGATGGAGAGACATCGGCGGCGAAGCTGCCGTGTGCCAGGAGTTTGGCGCTGCTGTCGAGGCCTGGCCTCGACCTTCGTCTTGCTGAACTGGAGACTCCCTGAATGAGGCATTTGTCCAGCTGCGTCGAGAGGGTGCCCCGCTTATGCAATCAAAGGTTTCTAAAAAAACAACCTGGAAGACCTGACTTCGCAAGGAAAGGATGGAGAGGGTCCAAGAGGCGGCACTGTCTGCTTTGGTGACTCTGACCTCAGACCACTTTATGACAGGACATTTTTTGAGAATCAAACTCTCATAACAGCAACTTGCTGATGCTGGCAGGACCGTTGATACTTTGCCTCCGAGCTTGAATGAGCTCGGGCTTGAGGCTCAGACATTGCCACTTGCACATTCCCACTTGCTTCTTGCTACCATGCGCATACATACAATGACATGTGTATATGAGGCCTCACATATATATATATATATATATACACATGTATTCAGGGTGTGTCTTGAAATTGGGAATCTCCACATGGGTGGTTTGTCTTTGGTTTCCCTTCAACACAAAAAAAGAAAAGAAAACAGCATCCACCGTTTGCTTGCTGTACTTTTCCATCCATCCTCTGCAATACACATTCTGCCCTTTGTCATATTGTATTGACATTATCTTGCTGCTGGTCCCATTCTCCATTTGTAGTTTTGCTTCTCCACCAGCTTTGCTCTCAGCCCCTGCATTTGCTGTTCCGTTGTAAGAGGGCATCAATGAGTCAGACACCGCGCTGCAGCGAAGAGAAGGAGTGAGGAATGGAACAACTAGGCGACCACAGCAAAGCGGAAGATGGTGGTTTTCCTTGTGGTGGTGTTGTCAAAAATATGGACCCCTTCTTGGACCCCTTTGAAAGCGGGCCCCACGTAAATCATGGCCCAAAAAGGGTACTCATTTTGACAAAGCCCCATGTCTCTCTCAGGGCGGGCTTCCGCTTCCGCTTCAGGCTTGGAGCCAACGTGCCCCTGAGAGACCTGCAGTTCTCACAGGCACGGTCGGTTCTGGCCAACTCAGGGGTTCCCAATGGCCCTAAGAAACAAATCAACACGTTTAAACACTTGTTGTTTCCAGAGCCTGTTCTTTTGGGTTCGTTTTGAACCGCCAAGTGCTTCGAACCCAAAACTGGCAACCGGCTGCAGGCTTTGCGGGCCGCTCTGCGCACGCACAAGAGCCAGACCCCCGGAAGGAACTGTGCCATATTCGCAGAAATGGGCGGCTCGGAATTCCTTCTCTTTCTTTTTTTTTTGCGGCGAACGGTTTTCTTTTTTGGTGTGTTGTGTAATTTTGGGGACAACCAAAAAGACAACCGGAATGGCCATTTGATTTTGGTTCGATTGTCCACAAAACGACACCCAGATTTCTCGCCTGTTGCCCCGGCCAGGCGTGGTGGGGATCATAGGTGACGGGCATCTGGTTGGGCCCTCGAGTCTAAAGATTCTCTCCTATTGCACCAAGGAATTACACCCTAGGGAAAATGCCCCAACTAGTTCCGAATACACCAACATAGTCAGCTTTTATTTGGACATGGGCTACAATAGGTTGATTCTCCAGAGGGCGTCATTCTAGGGTGCAAAAGGAAATCCTTAGATCGAGTCGACTCGAATCGATGGACGAAATCCAGTCGTAATGCCAAGGCGGGCATTACTCAGCTTATGCAGCAGGTGAGGCCCCTATTTCCGTTAGAACACGAGGCGCTGATTTTTGTTCAGTCGTTCGCATTCTCACAGGCTCAAAAAGAGGTTTTTCTGAATGAGTGGCCAAGGACGAGCAGATCAGAGTGGTCGAAGAGGCGGGCATTTGAATGTGCGGGCTGTGTTTGGAACTCACGAATGGCAGGGTGTTCCCTTGCCTCCGCCTTCCTGGGATGCTGACATCAAGGAGGGATCAATTCATGCAGGCGTCCTCTCACACAAACACGAGGTTCGGTCAACATATGGGGGTGTCTTTTTTTGAGAGTACCACTTCTTGGTGTGCTTTAAAGGCAAACCAAAAGGAACACCACCCATTTTAGGGGTTCCCCGTAAATCTGAGGGACATGTCGATGGAACCATTATGACTGTAGCTCACATGTGCATTGAAGAAGATTCAAGACCCAGCCAAAGGTAAGACGCGTGCATGTCAGTACAGTTGCCGCAGTATCAATCTAGATGCATGGACTGTCCTACTTCCGGGAGTCATGCACACACAGACATCTCACACGAACACTTACCTCCAAGCCTTAGGCTTGATTTGCTTCTTAGGATTTATGCGATGTTCACCGGGGAAGTGGCGCCTTGGGTGACCTTGCTGTGCACGCAAATGTGCGCTTTGAATCGGATTGTTGCCGCTCCCCGTCTCAGTGGACCCAACTATGTCACACACACACACAGAAGCACATGTTGGCTGGGAAAAGTATGGCAACATGGCTCACCCTTCCGTTTCCAGTTAAATAGAAACCGACAGCTCGGGAGACATGTTTTGCTAATCATTTGCATATGTATTCATGATTCAAATCCTGCGCACAGTGTGTATATGTAGATCACTCATTGCATCTCAGCTTAGGGTGTAAGGATTTGGCCTCACTGGGTGCTTCGTCTACAAATAAGGGACCCCCCCGAACATGGTTGGCAAAAACGGTGCTTCACATTCATCCGCTACCACCCCCCCAAAAAAAGAAACAAAGGAAGAAACAACAACAAACAATAAATAAAGAACAACCAAAAATAAGTAAAGGACTCCAGGGGTGCATTCTGAAGCACGTAAGAGGCGCCCAATGCTGAATCGGCGTGGGCGAGCACCGTTTGCACCCGCGCGAGGACGGCGGCATCCGGTGGGAGAAGGAAGCCCTGGGCGGATCTGCCCTGTTCATGAAGCTGGTGGAGGCTCGCTCATTTCGGGCTTTCAATCTTTTGCCGATTCATTTGGGACCCAAATCATTAGCAGAGGCTCCATTTTTTTAGGCTCAGTTTGGGAAGCCGAAGGAACAAGCGGCTTTTGTTTCACCCCTTTTTAAAACTGGCTAGTTCAAAGTTCAAAGAGCTAAACTCAATCCTTAATCTTGCGTGCGAGATATAGACATCCACGCATGTCAGGATGCTTGGGAGCTCGCAAAGTGATAGGGGACTCATCCAAAAACGATATGTTAAGTATATCTATCTATCTATATATATATATATGTATATATGCACAACCTCATTACAACGCTATTGCATGATTTGGGCACTGGCGTGGATTTGTCACGTCTCAATCGATGCCGGCTCAGTAGGATGGGACCCGAGCTTGAAGTCGAGGGTCCAATGGGTGTTGAAACCTGTCACCAGCACTGCCTACGAAAGAGTACAGGTTGCAGTTTTGGCGTCCAGGGCGTCCTTTGGGAGGAATGCGATTGTCCTGGTGAAGGTGTTCCATTGCCCGAACGCATCATTTTGGGAGGATTTGCTTTTCAGAAGTTCGCAAAACGTTAGCGAAAACGACAACGAAGCGATGACGTGTCAGCGATATCGAAGCAGATGGCCACGGTTCCATTGTTCAAGACATATTTGAGGGAGTCTTTCACTTTTGTGAAAGGCGAAAGGCGAGACGTGAAAGCTTTCCAGCACGTTACACGAAAGGGTTACAACACACATTCATTGTTCCTAGAGGTCGAATAGGACACATACAAGGCCAGTGTCTGGTGCATCAAGTTAAATCATATACCAGTGCTCAATACGAGCTACCTGTTTTGTGCTCCCTTGGCTCTAGGGGCATAGCCGACTATTGTATTTGACCTATGGATGCTCTTACAGCATGGCCTCTCATATCATTGCAGTTGCCAAAGCGAAACTGGAAACAACCTGACATCTTCATTCTTCACCCCCCAATACCCCTAAAACATGACAGGCAATGTCCAATTCGGCGAAGCTATCATTTTGAGTCAGCGGATCAGAACTAGGGAACTCCCCCCGTTGAACAAACCCAGCGAAAGACGCACCTACATTATGTGACATGGTCAAAACATCTGTTTACTTGGGGTTGGGTGTGGCCATCAACCCCAAGGGGCTGTAGACCAGCAATTTTTAAGTGTTGCAAGCAGACCATGGGCATAAAAATCAGCAGATCCCCAGCACTCGCAAGTTCGCCATTGCCCCCCTGGAATCCTATTTGAGCCAGAGGTTCGAAAGGACCCTCCATCAAACGAGGCACGATCGCTTTCGAAGCCTTGTTAGAATAGCAGGAGCTTAGCTCCTCTTTGTAGTTTGAGGCTAGTGTCACCAGAGGGTACTAGTCTCTGATCGTCAAGCCGCGTGTTCAAAGGACCCCTTTACTTGGGCTTAACAGGGATGGCCATGCACCTGGCAGTGCAGATCCTCAATAACCATGATATTGATTACTATGAAGGGAACCCTGACCACAGGCCGCGCAGTTTTGACCGTGGCTCACCTTGACCTTTGCTCTTTTTGTCCACGATTTCAAGACTTTATTCAGTAGAAGGCGGGAAGCTTTTGGAAGGTTTGGATCCTACTCACAGAATTGGCTTGTCATTCTTTAGGATTCGGACTTCCCCAAGATGCCGCAACAGTTTTTCATTTTTTTGGGTTCCCTTTTGAACCGCACAAACAAAAGGTACCCTTAAACAAAAAGAGGCGCACCCTGATCCCAACATGGGCCAGTTTGCGAGGCTTTAGACGAAGCCCCGTTGGGCAGCTGGATGGACGCAGAGGCGGTCTTGGAACTCCAATCTATGAAGGAGGAGCTCCATATCGTGTCGAATAATATGACACCCCCCAAAATGGATTTCCGTTTTCCCAGTTGCTTGTCTTTCAACCCACCCAACAAAAGGTTTTCTCAAAAAAGGGGGCAGTTAGTGGTCGGAGACAGCCCCTGAAAGTTTGCATTGTTTCTGATGGTTGAAGTCCTTGTGTCAGCACCTCCAGCCGGGCGCGCCCTCCAGTGTTTGAATGATCCTGGCCACGCAGAACTCATCCAAAAAGGGGTTCCAGTCTGTGATTGATTTGGGGAGGACATGGGGGGCCTACGCAGTTGCTTTTCTTCCCAAATGGAGTATGAGTGAGAAGTAAGTAATGTCGTCCAGTACTCGACCAACAGACCAACAGAGGCAGCGGCTGTGGCTTCAGTTGACAGGAGACTGCTGCTCGCATTGAGGCAGACGGCCTCGAGGAGCGGATTCCGGGCATTCGAGGGCATTGGAACGGATTTATGTCGCCGTGTTGGCGCGAGAGAGTCCGAGCAAGAGCATCTCCCATTGACACACGCGCACATGTCTATGACACAGACACACACACGTGTAAGCTCGGTAGACCCTTGTACTACAGTAGGCTTGATGACACTGTTTCATTAAGGATGGCTGCAATCTATCTCGCTGAGGCGGATCCGGCTGCGCCCGTGTCGTCCAAGCTTGGTTGGGGACTGATACTGTGGGTATGAACTTCAGGCTCGGACGAGCCAGCAGATTACAGCCAGCTGAGCTGAGGCGATGATTTGGCGCGCCGTGGCCTGTTGGTGACCCCCAAGACCGAAAGCGACCTGAGGCGGCTTTCGGAGGGCGTGATTCCCGTTGCATCGGCGTGTCCTTTTCGTTTGGTGCTGTATGGGAAACCAAATGGCACGCCATTTCTTCCGGTCTCCTTTGAGGCAAACTCATATGGGTACCCTCTTCCGGTCTCCTTTTTGTTGAGGGTACCCCTTCTTTGTCGGTTTTAAGGGGGAGACCAGGAACACCACCTGTTTATTCGGGTCCCATCACTCTCAAGACACGGCGATATTTGCCATGGCGAGGCGATGGCTCTCCGGGCAGCGCTTGCAGGGGCAGTCAGTGGGCGAGTTCCCATTCGAGAACAGGCCTCAACTCAAGGGAAATGGCATGTCGAGTTTCTCTGGATGGTTGTGAAATCCATTTCGCACCAAGAAACCATGGTTGAAACCATAACGTTTGTCAGGGGAATCGAATCATTTCAGGGTTTTCTGGGTGCTGTGGGATTCAGTAGGGAACGCCTTTTGGTTCAAGTTTATCCCCACTCGCGCTCGCGGCTCGTCTCGCAGCTGTCGCAGCGAGGACGAGAGTCCAATGCCGTTCTCAGAACGGCCTAGCGAAATCGGCCGTTCGAAATGCCCGGCTCAATGACCGCTCATGGATCCGCCGAGCCAACAGCAAGGATTCCACCGGGGCCCCAACCGAAACACCCGCCATGACGCAAGTTTAAAAGTCGACCAAAAGTTTAAAAGTCTTCCCTGTGTTTTTCCCAAGCCGACCAAACATCTCGGAGACTTTGCTGAACATGTTGCAGGCTGCTGCGAACCTCGCCTCCGGAACTGCCCTGCGCTCGAATGAGAAATGAGTCGCCCTTAGTGGCACGCCTTGCTAAGGCCAAGCAC
Source organism: Effrenium voratum (assembly GCA_963377175.1). Taxonomy (NCBI): domain Eukaryota; class Dinophyceae; order Suessiales; family Symbiodiniaceae; genus Effrenium; species Effrenium voratum. The sequence continues at coordinate 45,755 of CAUJNA010001007.1, read as the reverse complement.
GGGCTTCCCATACACCAAGGAAGAAGCTGAGAAAGCTCAGAAGGAAGAGAGCATCACTGCATGATGCCTGACGGCACCCATTTGCGCGCCGGAGGGCACCCCAGTGCGGGAATTTTCAACCAGTGACATAGGATGTGCTGTGGTCACACACACAGCGCACCTCAGTTGTGTTGCCGTGGGCATCGTACGCTCTCGATTCAGTTGAAAACTCGCTGTTCAGCATTCGACGCGTCGGAAAGAGCTTGCGCTCTGTGCCTATGGGCAAGGACTGCGGGAAACTTGGTCGGCGGCCAGCACAAACGGTTCAAACTGCACAGATGAAATGCCTGGTTAGTCTAGAATGCAGGTACCACGAACATCAGTACGAGATTGACCAGCGCGGTCTAGATGTGCATCTCTCTCGCTTGATGACACGGAGATAGCTGGGATGTAGATTCCTGGCTGACACGGCAGGTTCTTGCTGGCTCACCTTTGCGAATACCAGAAGGGGAGCTTGGCGTCTCCTTTCCACCAAAAGACTTGCCAAAGGCCAGGGTTACGGGACTGCTTTCGCATGGAGGCTTGAGCTGCCCAGGTGCAGGTTGGTGTTATGGAGGATGAAAACAAGGCGTCCTATGGCTTGATCTTTTTGCATCCCTGTGCTTTGTGCGTCGCAGGTTGTCATTGGCTTCATTGGATGGTATGGCCATGTCTCCCGCATGCTCGTGTCCGGGCCTTTCGGAAGAGGACAAACAGCCTGTGCAAATGCCAGTTCAACCATGTTGCTCACATTGAGTGGCAAAGTGAGTCCAACAGAACACAAAAGGATCACATCAGCAATCAGCATGTCATGTGAGCACCGGTAAATATTTGCTGTCATCTATGCTAGTGCCATTTGTCAGTCGCCACAAAACCATCAGGAACCGGTTATGAATTTTAGTAGCTAATGGGGGACCCTGCGGTGGACCTAATTTTGGTGGGGATTCATGTCCACCAACCACTTTTGGTGGGTCCAACTCTTACCAACTCATAGCAACATGGGGTGACTCACTTAGCCAGGGGAGTTTTGGAGACATGACTGACTGTGGCTGCAGGTTTCACTGGTGCAACTCGCCGCTCAGCGAGAAGTGGGAGGAGCCAGTCTATTTTGCTTCTCAACCGCCGGAGTACTCAACCTGAGAGACTACGGGGTGCTTTTTACCCCAGAGGGTTTATAAACATGGGTCAAACTGAACCGTGCTTCAAGCCTGGTCTTCCTTCGTAGGAGCTCAATGTTGCCTACAGTGCGGCAGAAGTCATCGAGGACAACGAAAGAATGCGAGTCATGTGGGCTTGTCTCTAAGGGGAACTCCCAAACCAGTGTTTTTATTGTGGTTTCCTCTCAAAAAGCGACACGCGGCCGTGACAATCCGACCTTGGTTCTCTGGAGGAGTGGATGCCGCAGGGCTCCCAGGGTAGCATTCCTTGCTTTGGATGTGGATTTGAAGCCCTGGTTCAATGGGAAACAGTGCGACAACATATCCGAAACATCAATCCAGTCCACCAATCCAAACCGTCAATAGGGAAGCAGAGGATTGTTTCACTTGCACTCTGTTTGATTTGCACACGGCATGGCGACCTTGAGCAACAGCTACCAATTTCGTGCCAGTAGATTGCACAGCATCTTTGCCTACGCTCTACCTTTTGTAATGGGTGCTGAGGCTGTCCTTGGCTTTGTCCGTGGTGTCCACTGCGGGCTTTCGGGTACAGCCTCGAGAGCCATCCGAAGAGCCGGATGCCATAGGGCCATAGGGTCCCGGGGATCCGGTGTGCCATAATTACACCTGGCCTGTTTGCTTGGGTTTATAGAGATGGTCATGGATTCCATAGGCAGTTTGACCATCAAGCGGAGGTTTTCTTGCTGGTGCTCGGGGAATGAAGGAATTAACCTGGGAATTCCATTCAAGGAAACCACAAGGTAAGGTTTTTCTTGGGGTCATTCCAACTCGTTCCCTGCTGAGCAGCAAGGTTTTGACCAGCTGTCCACCTGCCAAGGTGGTCTGTGACGGAAAAGCAGGAAGTTCCTGGCAGCTCAGCGTTTGCTGCTCGGGGGTTTGCCGGCCATCCAAAACCTCGGGATTTTGGACAATCCCAACCATAAACTGTACCTGGGCTCGTCTTTGGTAAGGTAATTACAGGACTCCCCCCTAAATGATCGGCCTTTGGTTCTCTTAAAAAAAAGCACCAAGGGGGGGGGGGAGACACATGAGCAATGGACAACATGACTGGTCGTTTGTTGATTTGGAGAGGACATGGGGGGACCCACTACCCCCCTTTGTCGTGGGGGCCGAACTGAACCAACAGCAAGTACTATTGTCTGTGACTCGAGAATTGGGGCTGATCTTTTTAGTACCAGGTGTTTGATTGTGACTCAATTGACTTGGGCTCACGCTTTTCGTGGCACCGAGGTGGCGCCTGGTGGGAAAGGCGCGAAGAGTTCTTGAGGCCGGCACCTGCTTTGGAAGTGGCAAGTGGCATTTTTGTGTGGCTTCCTCAAGCTTACTTTTGGGGGTGGGTTCCCTTTGAACCAGCATTTGGATGGTAAATTGTTAAATGCGTCCTTTGAGGGTACCCTGTTTTTGGGAAGCCACGCCATCATTGCACCATTGACCTTGCAGGCATACCGCCTGCCCAAGCCTCTGGTTCGTTTGCCATGCTGGTGAGAGGCGCGTTGGCTTAGAGACGCCCAAAGCGGCGTTTGGATGGACCATGGCTTTGGACAAGTGGTGCTTTTGGATTCGGGTTGAAAATGGTTGAAAGATACGTACATGATGGGTCAAAGTCTCTTCCACCAGGATTTGGACCGCAGGTTTCAGTCCTTGGTTCCATTTACCAGGATTTTTGACCCACACCCACATCCAAAACCCTGCTTTGGACACGAATCCTCTAAATCGTAAACGTGATTGTACAGTACTTCCACTCCGTCAAATAGAATGACAATCCCATACTGAGGAAGTGGCACAGCATGCGTGGGAGCATCAGCATTCCTTCTTTCCTGCGTCCCATTCAAGATTGGGTCATGAGCAGTTCCAGCTCCTGCCAGCGTGGCAGCTGGGCCCTTGCTGGCATTACCCTGTGTACCGTCAGGGGCCCAGGGGCGAGCCGGCTCCACTTGCTGTACCAGCAATGCGACCAGCCCAAATGTATCCAGACCCCGATTGCCTGACTGTGACGAGTTGTGTTGCCAACATCGTCAAAAGGCGATCAACCCGCTGGACACGCCCAACCGCATCCACAGCAAGATTTGGCTCAACAGAAACGAGGTAAGTCTGCAACATGTATCCAATCATGCGTGGGTGTTTGCTTCGCGCACTTGTCAGGACAATGACGAAGTCGCTGAAGGTTAGTAAGGAATAGTCCCAAATGGGTGCCTTCGCCGCCTTGTTAATTCTTTACATGGTTCTGGGGAAGAACCATTTTGTACCGAACGGGTTTGATTCTGATTCACGTGTTACTGCATTTCGCTTTGCAAGCACATGGCCCCCATGAGGCCTGGACACGGACTGAACTTGCTTGTGAGCTTGCGATCGTTCGGTCGATAGGCAGGGAATGAGAATCGGAATGACCCCAAGAAAAACAGTCCCACGATTTGGCTTCTTTTAAGGGAATCTCCTTCCGGTTCATTCAAGGGTCATTCCCTACTGATTCCCTACTGAGCACCAGCAAGTTATGTCATTTGCTAGTTCTGCATTTAACTCAAGTATTGTTGCCGCAGCTCGCTTGGCTCAAGGACGTAAGGACGTAAAAACAGCAGCCGCGAGCCTTTGGCGAGATGAGCGAAACGGCGAGTGAGGGCAAGAAGAAACTCTTCACCTACACCGGCATGCTTTTGATCGGTTTGTGCATCTCACAGGTGAGTGCAGGCCATTTGGGCCTTGGCGCATACGCCTCGTATAGCCGAGTGGTCGGCTTGCTCACGATGTTTTGCCTCTCCTTCCTGATGGTTGGGGTGGGCCACGAGTTCGTGATTGAAAGAAGCAAGCTGGGGAACTATGCCAAAGACTACTTGATCGCCATGTCGGCCGCCGGCTTGCCGTGGATTTTTGTGGCCCTTTGGCTACACTTCGCTCTACCTTCCTCAGGTCTCGCTTGGGGATCCGCTTTGCTGATGGCGAGATTTGCGGCACCTACCAGTGCTGGCATCCTGTTCAACATGTTGGAAGCAGCAGGATACAAAGAAACCTGGTTGTTCAAAAAGGCCCAAATTCTGGCCATCTTTGACGACCTCGACACGATTCTGCTGATGATCCCCCTGAAAATGTACTTGGTCGGGTTCAAGTGGGAGCTCTCCGTGGACGCCGTCTTCGTTTCGCTGTGCCTGGCCCTCGCATGGCAGAAGCTCCACAAGATCCGACTCCAGAGCTCATGGAGGTGGACTATGGTGTATTCCGCGGTGATTACCAGCTGCTGTGAAGGCCTGTGCCGTGTGTGTGTGTGTGTGTCTGTGAGTATGTATGTCTGCCTGTCGGTATGTATGTAATGTATGTATGTATGTATGTATGTATGTAATGTAATGTAATGTAATGTAATGTAATGTAATGTAATGTAATGTAATGTAATGTAATGTAATGTAATGTAATGTAATGTAATGTAATGTAATGTAATGTAATGTAATGTAATGTAATGTAATGTAATGTAATGTAATGTAATGTAATGTAATGTAATGTAATGTAATGTAATGTAATGTAATGTAATGTAATGTAATGTAATGTAATGTAATGTAATGTAATGTAATGTAATGTAATGTAATGTAATGTAATGTAATGTAATGTAATGTAATGTAATGTAATGTAATGTAATGTAATGTATGTATGTATGTAATGTAATGTAATGTATGTATGTATGTATGTATGTATGTATGTATGTATGTATGTATGTATGTATGTATGTATGTAATGTAATGTAATGTAATGTAATGTAATGTAATGTAATGTAATGTAATAATGTAATGTAATGTAATGTAATGTAATGTAATGTAATGTAATGTAATGTAATGTAATGTAATGTAATGTAATGTAATGTAATGTAATGTAATGTAATGTAATGTAATGTAATGTAATGTAATGTAATGTAATGTAATGTAATGTATGTATGTATGTAATGTAATGTATGTATGTATGTATGTATGTATGTATGTATGTATGTATGTATGTATGTATGTATGTATGTATGTATGTATGTATGTATGTATGTAATGTAATGTATGTATGTATGTATGTAATGTAATGTATGTATGTATGTATGTATGTATGTATGTATGTATGTATGTATGTATGTATGTATGTATGTAATGTATGTATGTAATGTATGTATGTATGTAATGTAATGTAATGTAATGTAATGTAATGTAATGTAATGTAATGTAATGTATGTATGTATGTATGTATGTATGTATGTATGTATGTATGTATGTATGTATGTATGTATGTATGTATGTATGTAATGTATGTATGTAATGTATGTATGTAATGTAATGTAATGTAATGTAATGTAATGTAATGTAATGTAATGTAATGTAATGTAATGTATGTAATGTAATGTATGTATGTAATGTATGTATGTATGTATGTATGTATGTATGTATGTATGTATGTATGTATGTATGTATGTATGTATGTATGTATGTATGTATGTATGTATGTATGTATGTATGTATGTATGTAATGTATGTATGTATGTATGTATGTATGTATGTATGTATGTATGTATGTATGTAATGTAATGTAATGTGTAATGTAATGTATGTAATGTAATGTAATGTATGTATGTAATGTATGTATGTATGTATGTATGTATGTATGTATGTATGTATGTATGTATGTATGTATGTATGTATGTATGTATGTATGTATGTATGTATGTATGTATGTATGTATGTATGTATGTATGTATGTATGTATGTATGTATGTATGTATGTATGTATGTATGTATGTATGTATGTATGTATGTATGTATGTATGTATGTATGTATGTATGTATGTATGTATGTATGTATGTATGTATGTATGTATGTATGTATGTATGTATGTATGTATGTATGTATGTATGTATGTATGTATGTATGTATGTATGTATGTATGTATGTATGTATGTATGTATGTATGTATGTATGTATGTATGTATGTATGTATGTATGTATGTATGTATGTATGTATGTAATGTATGTATGTATGTATGTATGTATGTATGTATGTATGTATGTATGTATGTATGTATGTATGTATGTATGTATGTATGTATGTATGTATGTATGTATGTATGTATGTATGTATGTATGTATGTATGTATGTATGTATGTATGTATGTATGTATGTATGTATGTATGTATGTATGTATGTATGTATGTATGTATGTATGTATGTATGTATGTATGTATGTATGTATGTATGTATGTAATGTATGTAATGTATGTATGTATGTATGTATGTATGTATGTATGTATGTATGTATGTATGTATGTATGTATGTATGTATGTATGTATGTATGTATGTATGTATGTATGTATGTATGTATGTATGTATGTGTATGTATGTATGTATGTATGTATGTATGTATGTATGTATGTATGTATGTATGTATGTATGTATGTATGTATGTATGTATGTATGTATGTATGTATGTATGTATGTATGTATGTATGTATGTATGTATGTATGTATGTATGTATGTATGTATGTATGTATGTATGTATGTATGTATGTATGTATGTATGTATGTATGTATGTATGTATGTATGTATGTATGTATGTATGTATGTATGTATGTATGTATGTATGTATGTATGTATGTATGTATGTATGTATGTATGTATGTATGTATGTATGTATGTATGTATGTATGTATGTATGTATGTATGTATGTATGTATGTATGTATGTATGTATGTATGTATGTATGTATGTATGTATGTATGTATGTATGTATGTATGTATGTATGTATGTATGTATGTATGTATGTATGTATGTATGTATGTATGTATGTATGTATGTATGTATGTATGTATGTATGTATGTATGTATGTATGTATGTATGTATGTATGTATGTATGTATGTATGTATGTATGTATGTATGTATGTATGTATGTATGTATGTATGTATGTATGTATGTATGTAATGTATGTATGTATGTATGTATGTATGTATGTATGTATGTATGTATGTATGTATGTATGTATGTATGTATGTATGTATGTATGTATGTATGTATGTATGTATGTATGTATGTATGTAATGTATGTATGTATGTATGTATGTATGTATGTATGTATGTATGTATGTATGTATGTATGTATGTATGCATGTATGTATGTATGTATGTATGTATGTATGTATGTAATGTTTGTATGTATGTATGTATGTATGTATGTATGTATGTATGTATGTATGTATGTATGTATGTATGTATGTATGTAATGTAATGTAATGTAATGTAATGTATGTAATGTAATGTATGGTATGTATGTATGGTATGTATGTATGTATGTATGTAATGTATGTAATGTATGTATGTATGTATGTATGTATGTATGTATGTATGTAATGTATGTATGTATGCATGTATGTATGTGTGTATGTATGCATGTATGTATGTATGTAGGTAGATAGGTATGTATGTATGTATGTAATGTATGCAATGTATGCACATGTACGTATGTATGTATGTATGTATGTATGTATGTATGTATGTACGTACGTACGTACGTATGTATGTATGTAATGTATGTAATGTACGTAATGTATGTAATGTATGTAATGTATGTAACGTATGTAATGTATGTAATGTATGTAATGTATGTAATGTAATGTAATGTACTGCAATGTAATGTATTGTAATGTGATGTAATGTAATGTATTGTAATGTAATGTATGTAATGTATGTATGTGTGTATGGTATGGTATGGTATGGTATGGTATGGTATGGTATGGTATGGTATGGTATGGTATGGTATGGTATGGTATGGTATGGTATGGTATGGTATGGTATGTATGTATGTATGTATGTATGTATGTATGTATGTATTGTATGTGTGTATGTATGTTATGTATGTATGTATGTATGTATGCATGAATGTAATGTATGTAATGTATGTAATGTATGTAATGTATGTAATGTATGTAATGTATGTAATGTATGTAATGTATGTAATGTATGTAATGTATGTAATGTATGTAATGTATGTGATGTATGTAGTGTATGTAATGTAATGCAACGCAACGCAATGCAATGTAATGTAATGTAATGTAATGTAATGTAATGTAGTGTAATGCAATGTACTGCAATGCAATGTATGTAATGTAGATATGTTTTTATGTATGTATGTATGTATGTATGTATGTATGTATGTATGTAATCCATGTATGTATGTATGTATGTATGTATGTATGTATGTATGTATGTATGTATGCACGTGTGTATGTGTGTATGTGTATGTGTGGTGCCCTTGTTTTGTTGGGGGAGTGATTTTCTGATGTTTTTTTCTTTTCTTTTTTTTTTTTGGGGGGGGGGGTGTGAGTTTTTCTTTGGTGGGGGGAGGTGTTGCTTGTTTTTCTTCCTGGGGTGTGTGTATGTGTATGCGTGTTGTTTTTTCTCGCAAGGAAAGGGGTTGTAGAAACTAGTCAAATGGGCACCAATCATTTTTAGGTCCAGCCCTTAGGTTTGGCGGGAATCCCAAGAAAGAAGCATGACGCATCCTCAATTCAGTCTGCTCCCCACCAGTAGGGTTCAAAGACACTGCTTGCAAGATCGCTGCACTCCTGCCTCGCATACATTTCCCAAGCATGTCCGGAGACTGTATTGGAATTCTTGTTTTAAGCTGTTTTCAGGGTTCCGCCCTCTCATTTCGCATGGTATTTGTGGGACATGTATGATCGGCTCCCAAACCTTGACTTGCGAGGCATGACATATACTGCTGGCGATTGTGCATTTAGGCATCCGCTGCAAACCATGGCAATTGCCATGTTCTCTCTCGCTAAACACTGGTAGCATGGCGTGAGTCAGCTGAATTCGCTTTGCGGTTGCAGGCCCCAGAGGGCCTCATGAAACCAGGACAAAATGTTTTGGTATTGATCCGAAGTGCAGATATTTACAGAGAACAAGGGTTGCAAATGTGGGAGGCCAAGCGGACTGGGAATGCCACAAATCCCACACAGCAACACGCAAGCGAGCACGAAGCCTACTTCAGCGGCTTGCGTTGAGCCACGCTTACGGCTTGCCAGTGCGGCCTTACGCAACACCCCACCCCCCACCGTGCCCCCTCCCCGGCTTTCTTCAGCTCCCTTTGTGCCTGGATTTCTTTTTTCCTCCCCCAATTTTTCGGAAGGAGGGTAAAGGCCAAAGGCAACTTCTAGCCTCGTGACTCGCGAAGGTTTATGCCACTTCACCGATGGGCGCGTGCACATCGAGGTGTTGTTGCCCGCCTTTGTCATGGGCTGCATGACTCGGATCTGCCAGCCCGAGGACGTATTGGGGCGACTCGAATTTTTGAAGCCGGTCGAAGCCGATTCAAACGTACCCCAAAGTAAGCGCTGATGTAAGCATAGGCTTGAACCGAGCGGTTCACTCAGGATTCCTCCATTTCCAATTTGGACCCTCCAAAAGTGGAATCTACCAGTAAGTTACAACTTTTGAAGGGGAAATCCATCGATTTCAGTGAAACCGGGTGGTTCATTCCCCCAAAAGGAGAACTCCTGGGCTTTAAGTCTATCGAACAAAGATGCGATTGCTTGAAGGAGCCCCAAGTAACCCTGAGGACACCTGGTGCGAGGTGCTGGACGAAAGGTGGGAGGAGAACGTCAAGAGTATTGTCTCCACCTTCTTCATGCTGCTGGTGGGAATCTCACTTGCGAGCGAATCGACCTGTGACCTTCTCATGGCCCAGGTTTGATTTTGGGTTTGTCATGAATGTTGACCTTTTTGACATTTGGGGCCATGGTGAAGGTTGCAAAAGGCTTACAAGTTCAAGGTCCTTTCGGCAAGTGAGGAATGTCAATGCCGTCTCTCTTCTCGGTATCAGGGCACCTCACGGCAGCTCAGACAGCTTGGCACGTGTTCGTGGTCTCAGTTCTAATGGTCCTGGGTAAGATGATGCTCCTCTTCTGCTACAGGAAAGAGGCAGACCTTCGTACCAGGCTCGCGCTTTCCTTGGGCATGTGCCCTCGTGGAGAGGTGGGGGCTGGCGTCATTGCCATCTCCCTGGGGCTCGGCATGCAGGGACCTGCGGTGGCAGTGGCTGTCTTGAGCTTGGCGGCGAACCTGGTGCTGTCCACCGGCTTCATCATGATGATCGACCGCTTGATGAAGAACCAACTCCCCGCAAGCGCCCCATCCTTGTCCTCGGGGTCCCCGGGGTCCTCGGGGTCGGGGGCCACGGCTCTCCCCAGGCGGCCGTTGGGGCCGGCCGGAGCGCGGCACCGCTTCGCAGGGATTCCCAGCCGGCCCAGGCCAGTGGCGGCGCCGGCGTTGGCTCGTGGCGCTTGTTTCCTCTTGCCACACGCCGCGAGTGGCACGCCCTTGGGGTCGACTGCTTTCATGCTGGCAGGCTGCTGGGTTGCCCGAGCACTGCGCAAGAAATGAGGGCCCGGCTCGCGGCACATATGAGAAATGCATGGAATACCCTGCAGATTCAGTGGAGAGCATGGCACTGTTTCAAGATGAGGCTGTTCCAGAGTCTGCGCTGTTCCAAGACAGCGGATGCAGAGCATGCTGGCACCATCTTCAGTTTCGCGTTCCATCGGTTAGTCCAGGTCATGGGAACATGCCCGGACTGTATTTGTCGTCATAAAAATCAAAGTGTGCAAAGCTGCAGAGCGACCTGCATATGTGTGTGTGTGTGTGGTGTGTGTGTGTGTGAGAGAGTTCAATCATCATACTGAACGCAATTCTGTTTGGCATCGCCCGTGTGCGGGATCACTCTCACGCCATCGATTGTGCAGCTGTTGTTCGGCCCAAGTACCGCAGAAATGCGTTGCCGGCGACAATGCACCGCTCGCGGCAGGCTTCTCATCTTGGCTGGGGAGCGAAGCGCCGTGCAGTTGCGCCACTTCTGGCATTGACTCTGTGGGCGGTTTTCCTGCATGGGACTGGGGAAGCTCAAAGAGAAGCCCCCAGCCTGTCCTCCAGAGCCTTTGTGCCAGGCATGCGGACGCCAAGATTGTCGAAATTTCCAAGACATGCTCACAAAGAAAAACCTTTGTCGTTTGAAGAGTTGCCACAGGATGCAGCACATGAGAGTAATGGGCTGAATTCCTGGAATGCAACTCGCATGGTCTTGTCTACTTCATTGGTCGCTCTCCTCCTCTCAGTTGGAACAGCAATGTACTTTCAGACCAGTTCGCCGCAACTTTCAAGCGAACAAGTTACATATGCTGCCTGGTATTCTAGGGTTGCTGACAGGGTGCGGGCCCTTGTGGCAGAAAAGCCAGTGGCCGGCATTGCATCAATCGCAAAACGAATTCGAAACATGAGCTCCCTGTTGGACGTCACCCAGGAAGACGTCTACACTGAATTCTGGGAGAGTCTCCAATCAGATGTCTTGATTTTCAGGGCGTATCTGCCATTGTTGGACTATTTCATGGCATCGACCTATCCTCATCCAACTCCACAGCAAGAGTCTGTGCTGTCGGCCTTGCAATTTGAGCTGTCCCGGTTTCGGCAGGCCCTGAGTGACTTTGATGCATGCGTTCGCAACAAAAACATCAGGGGGACCGAGAAGGCATTTGCCGAGTTGTCCGTGGCCTATGACAGGTATCTCAAAGGCGCTGCCTTGTACGAGGGCTACGATCCCATGACGAGCACTGAGATCCTCTACAAGGACATCACCGACGCCCAGCTCGTGTATACTCCATCTGCAGTGCAAAAGCCTGCAGTACGAGATGAAGTGCTGGTGATCCGGGGTCCGGACAAAGGGAAGATCGGTCGAGTCATTTGGTTGTACGATCAGTTGACTGCAACTGTGAAGCTGGAGCCGAATCCTTTGCTCGGTGGCTCAGAAATTAAGGGCTTCAGAGAGGTGAAGTCCTTTCCGCAGTCGTGGATTGCACTGACGCGGACGAACGAGCAAAACCGGGTGCTGGATTTGGTGATGGCCGCGCTGGCCACTTTCTTCACCTGCTGTGTGACCTACCCGCTTGAAACTATCAAGGCAAGGGTACAGGCAGCACAGCCCTTGCTTGATGAGCAGCAATCCTTGGGTGGATTGTACAACGGATTGGTGGTTACACTGATCCGAGAAATCCCAGCAAAGAGCCTGTACATCTCAGGCTTCAACAGCATCACTCGGTTTTTCTGTTTGCTGCCCTTTATCGATGCAAACAATGCAGATCTGAAGCTTCTGGTGATGATACCAGCAGGTGCTTTGGCTTACTTTCCCGGGACGTTTCTGCGAGCTCCGTTCGAGCTGCTCAGCCGGCAAATGCAGACTGGCATGTTCGATTCTGAAGAGGCAGCAGTGACCCAACTTCTGTCCAATGACGAGCGCCTGCAGCAGAGCCTTTTCAAATCTTGGGCCTTGGTCTTGTTGCGGGGTTTGCCGTTTGGTGCCTTGCAGTACTCCCTCTACGACTTTCTCCATGAACATCTGGAAGTGGTGCAGTACGGCATTCCGCTGAGCCTGCAACCGGTGATTTGGGGAGCTTTGTCCGGAGCAATGACCGGGTTGCTCACCAACCCCCCCGATCTGGTGTTGTCAGTCCTGCTTACGCAGGAAGAGGCGAAAAGGTCAGATGAGGATGAGGATGTCTTTGAAGCCTTCGCTCGAACCTCGGGGTCCATCTTGGAAGCTCAAGGCGTTGCTGGCTTTTTTCAGGGGGCATCAGCAAGAGCTGTGCAGATTGGCATGGAGTCTTGCGTGTTCTTCACGATCCTGGAGGGGCTGAAGGATGGCGCCAAACTCATCTTAGACTTTTGAGGCATATGTTTTCACCCTCATGTCTTTGCTTCAAAGCGGAAGAGGTAGCCAAAAGGTCCGCTTGAAATCTGAGTTGGTTTGAAAGCTTCTCAATGTGAATCGTGCTGGGAACATGTTGTCCAGGGTGATTTGACACCCTTTTACCCGGGGCGGGGATGGTGGAGCCCTTGATCTTAGACCACGAGTGTTCTCGAGGAAACCAGGTAAGGAGGTTCTATGGCACGTGGCTGCGCGCGTTTTGTCGAGAAGGCTTCGTGCCTTTTTTTCTTCGCCCCCGCCCACCGGCTCAGGCCATGATGCCATGAAGGCGCGGAATTGTGAATGACCTG
>CAUJNA010001007.1:0-22500 GCA_963377175.1 Effrenium voratum | reverse complement strand
CTTCGGTTTTCCTGTTTTCCCCTCTAAAAGCATCCAACAAGGGGACCCTCAACAAAAAGACTCTAATTTGTACGCAAGTTCGGATCTCGACCGCCATCCGATCAAGGTGGAAACCCAGACTGCGTTCTGGACTACATCCCCCGGCATGTGAAGTACATGGTGAGGCCGTAGTATTTGCGAGACGAGTGCCAGAACGTTTCAGCGACTCTGTCTCCAGGGAGTTGCTGAAGAATGCCTTCAGATCGACTGTGGAAAGGCATTTGTCCAGGAGCCAGGCTATTTACGTTTGAGCCATATGCGGTTCTGGAGTGGACCTGGAAATTCCAGGGTCCGATGTTGTGGTCGTGGAGAATCTAGTGACCTTGACCGAAGCTTTGATTCCCAGCCGTTGCCAAGTCGTGAGGAGCACCGTTTCGGATCCTTTGCCCCACGTCGCCGTGGAGCTGCAGCAGGGGGCGGCTCGGCTTCGCATCTGCACGAATGAGGGGTAAAACTATGGACCCACAGGTTGGGGCACCGGTTTAGGGCGCCGAAAACAAAGTCATATTTTGGTCCTTGGTTGGCTTTTATTGGTTTGGCTTTGGATATGAAGCCCTGGTTCTTGCAGAGGGTAAATAGGAAATCACCCCCTAGCCACCAAGTCACCAAACTAAACCAACAGTAGAGGGATCCTTTGTAAAGATCCGCCGAAAGAGATCTTGCGCACGACCTTGCAAGCAAAATCTTCAAGATATCTTTTACAAGACCTTCGAAGCGGATTCATTGTCGGAGCTGTTGTGCATGATCTTCCAGCACGAGATCTTGTACAAGGTCTTTCCACGGACCTTGCATAGTGCAAACAAATCCAGTGGACAACCTACTGCTGAGATCCTTCCCAGAGACATTGTACATTCATCCTTGTTGGAGATCCCGCAAAGAGATCTTGCGCCAGACCCCATGAGTACAGTGTTTTCCTGGACAGTGCCGTCATGCTCCAATTCACACTGGTTGGGGCTCTTGCGGGCGTGTCAATTCTTGACCCAGCCGCCTGGGTTTTGGGTGACAGCCACATGTTTACGAGTTTTCATTTTTAGTTGTCCGCTGGAGGCAGCATTGGCATGGGAATTTAGGTCACCGCTATGTTGAGTGGGTGTTCCAGCAAGAAAAACGTCATGAACTCCATGGACTCATGGGCGTGTTCTTTTTTGAGGGCACCCCATTGTTTGTGGTGTTAAAGGACAACCAAAAGGACAAGCCCCACTTTTGGGGCCCCGCAAAAATGACATGCCCCATAGTTTCTTTCGTTTGCCCAGGACATTCACGTAATCTTCAAGATCTCTGACCAGGGCGGCGGAATGCCAAAGCGTATGCAGCGCGAGGCCCGGTGTAATGTCTAAGATTTCCACCTGTTGAACGAGATTTGCAACAACTAGCCACCAGGTTTACCAGGGTTCCAATTTGGATACCTATTGCTGACCCAGAGCCAGACAAAAGCGATGTTCTCCCATGCGGGATTTCACAAATCTAGCATGGTTGGTGCCGCAGGCTTGGAAGTACGGTTGGACAACGGTGAATACGGACAGATCCTATCGAGAAGCCTGGCAATACGCAGAGGATGCAGAGGAGTCTTGCAGCTGCTTGGCTTCAATTGGGCAAACTCCCAGCAAGGGTGGGGGGTGGTTTCCAACCAATCAAAATGCAAGTCCCTGGCGCCGACAATGAAGTGCCCTTTTGGGATTCTTTGGGTCTTGCTGCTCAAAAGCTGCTTTCCTTGCCTGAGGCTGGGACCGGGATCGAGGCCACGGAGACCCTAGCAAGCCGCTGCAAAAGTCTCGGATCCATTTTATTTTTGTTGGGTTGTGCGGTTTGCGCAGTTTGCGACTGAGGAGAAGCGAGCTTGCTGGCTATGGATTCGGACTTCCGCTCACTCGTCACACAGCTGCAATTGGAGCCAAGCTCAAGGGCTCGAATTGGGAATGACACCCCCCTGCGGATGAGTGAAACATGATCCCTTGGATAACTTCATGTTTCAGCTTGTCCCTAATTGGTGGGGGTGGAAAACTCCACCCTCCACAAGAACCAGTGGTTCAAATCCAAATCCCCACCAGCACTTGTAACTAAAAGCAAAAAAAGCAATCTGAACCACCAATAAAGGGTAACCTGAAATTGTTCGGGGGGGGCGGGGTTGCCGCTCTGTGTTTGCCCCAGCACTCAGAACCAACAAACCAAATTGGGTACCTATTTTTGACGACAGCCATTTGTTTTTTGTTTTCGACCCACTTAGAACCAACAGAAAGCAGCCACCTAAAGCGCTCTGTTCCCAACGGACCTGCTCCTTTTTTTCGCGGAGGCCTGCATGCCCAGTACTTTGGGGGAGACGTCTTCATGCAGGCGCTGCCCGGTGCCGGGCTCAGGATCTACAGTATGTTCATTGGCTCGACCACGGGGGCGTCAAAAAAACGGGGGTTGGGGGCGAGGGGGGGGGGGTAATGCATGTAATGTCGACCCCTGAAAAAGTTAAGCACCCCAGTTCTGAATCAATGAAGTCCCCCTGGAAGAAAGGGTTCAGCACCAGTGGGGAGTTTATTAATCAGGGCTCAGCATTATGATACATGTGGGGCAAGGGTGATCATATCATCTCCCTCTCAAACATGGACTTGGGGCCGGGATGTTTTTGGAAGAGTTGATTAAATGGGGCCGTGGGTCCTGGACGTTCCGCCCCCCGAACCCCAGCTGGAGTTCTCCCAGTTTTCGGTTTAGAGGTCATGGCACTGACCTCATCCTGATCCTGACGCACCTGAAAGCTGGCACGCCCTCCACGGAGATCGACGATCTCTCCACGCTGCTCTACAAGAAAGAGGTCAAATCCAGCTGAGTCGGTCGCTTGGCTGTTGATTTAAGGCAGTTCGTGTCGTGGGAAAAGCCAGGCCTTGGGGGGAAAACAGTTCACGGGAGTTTTTGGGGTGTATGATTTGCATGAGCTGCAGGCCAAATGGACACCACCATGATTTTAGGGTGGTTCAGGTGGAAAATATCGGAGCCCCAGTTCAGGTCGCTATGAACTCTAAGACTGCGAAGGGAGCGTGAAGCCTGCCGGGATGTCGAAGAACGCAACATGCGGCGCGGCTTCCCCTGAAGATGACGCCAAGCTCAGACAGCGCGTCCTTGGAAAGCATTTCCTGGAGCTTTTCCTTTCAAGGCCAAAGAGCCTTGGATTCGATGTGCTGGTCAAAACACGCTGATCGGCAGGCATTTTTCTTTCGCCAAATCCACAGAGATCGTGATAGCACGGAAACTGCTAAGCCACATCTGTGAGGCGGGATCATTGCTTCGCAGCTGCACAGAGGCGTGGAAAGGAATGAGCGAAACTTTCATTCATCCTGGGGTAGAAGAAACCATTGATTTGTCATTCGAAGGAGACCTCCCAAGAGCGCCGAGGGCTTAGCATCGGGATCTTCGACGCAGCCAGTCGCGGTTCGCCCGTGAGGTGCGTGGAGGATACTCAGTGCCCAAGATCATCTCCAGTTTGTTCGCTTGGAAGCCGAGGGTCAATGGGTGGCTCCCCATGTTTTGGGGGGGAGTTCGTCTTTTTGGGATTGGTTTAGAAGGAAAGTCAAAGGGACACCGAATTACCATCTGGTGTTTTGAGAGCCCAAATACTCGTGGGTTTCGAGCCTTGGTGATTACGGGGGCTTCTCCCAGTCCGGATTTTCTCTATGGGACACCTTCCAAGACCCCGAGCTCCCATTGGCATTTCAATCGGGGTACATCCAGGCTGCGACCCGGACCTAGGCGAGAGAGCCCCACAAAGGGAGGCTGGTGCATGCTCGTAGATGCTTCACGTGGCAAAGTTGGGAGTTGGGACAACAGAAGTCTTCAGGAGTTGTCCCAACTGCAACGAGTTGTCTGTAATCATTGGGCTTTCCGTGAGATCCAGGCATTGCAGCGGGCAGAAAACGAGCTTCTTGCAGCTGCCAAAGCATCAGGAGCACCGAGCTTACATGATGTCTACGGCACCTGGGTGTGTCTTTTTTTAGGGGACCCCAAAACTGGCTTTGGTTTTCCTTTTTGGGTTTCCCTTAAAACTACCGACGAGCCACACCCACCTTGCCTTCCGAATATCTCAGCAAGTGCCCGCAAAGGTTCGACTGAAGCCGCCAAAGTGGCTGCTCCCGCCAGGCACCAGTGCTCGTTCTTTGTGCGTTGTGGGTGTGGCTCGTTGTTTTCATGGTAACCTTTTTGGGCTGGTGTGGGGATTCCAAAAGGAAGCCCCCCATTTTGGCGGGTCCCTTTCGAGACAGATGTGCGATGCCTGAAGTTCGATGTGAGGTCTGCAAGATTTCGACTACATCCACACCATACGAGAGGCCGGGTTTGTTCTGCGGGGGCTTTGGTTTTGAGTTTCCCGCAGCAGTTGGGCCTCAGGGGTCAGCTTCGCAGCCTGCAGATGCCGAAGGCCGCTGCTGCAGGATATGGATGTGTCTTTGTTTGGTGTTTTTGGAGATGGTTCAAAGGGAAACCAAAGGAAAACCAACCATGTTTTGTTTGGGGGTGGTCCGTATTTTAAGACACACCCGTTTGGCTGCTTTGTTGAGGGTACCCTCTTTGAGGGGGAAAAGGGCGCACTTTTTTTTTCTCCCGGAAAACTACCCCAAGAGCTACCCTGAAATTTGCTCGGCCCAAAACCCGACCCAACACGTCCACAAGCGTACCAACGCCCATAGTAGCACCAACACGAAACCCACCCCAAAACCCAACCTTGACCTACGCACAACCCTTCCTCAAGCCACCCTAAAGCCACCCCAAACTCACCCGCAAACCTTACCTAGACCACCAGAAATCTCTCTACCCCCACCCTAAACCAACTTGCCCAATAAATTCACTGCCAACCCACCCCAACAGTTTTGGAAGCAGGTGAATCCTCTACGCCTTTTGTGGGTCAGCTGCCCCTTGATATTTTGGTCATTTTTTTTTAAAGACGCACATTTCCATTGAAGACGCACATGTCCATTGCCCGAAGGTTCTATTTTGTATATGTAGATATATATATATATATATATATATATATATATATCTATGCATGTACACATACATACTTAAATGCTTTTACACATACATACTTGAATGTTCGTTTTGAACATACCTGGACCCTCGAACAGCAAGACATTTCTTGGCGAATTTGTTTTTTTAAGGTGTTTTCCCGATTTCTTTGGCGAATTAGGCATTTCCGATGGAAATGCGTCGCTTTTGGTGGACACCGTGCATTTGCGTCGCGGAGCTTTCGCCGAACATATACACGAAGTCAACAAAGCTTTCCTTTGGTGTAATTGTGATAAACGGGTCCCTGTGCCCTGGTCCCACCTCGAGGCCGCAAGCTGGCGCACACACACACACACACACAAGCACCGCACAGAAACAGTGCCAGTACTCACTGGGTCTTTGTCCCAGTCGCGTTGCGCACAAGCGCTTGCAAGCGTGCGCAGGCTCGAAGTGCCCCTCCCCTCGGCCAAGATTTTTCCCCCAACTCCCTGTATCTCCGTGTTTCCAAAACAGCAGACACTACAAGTTTTGGGGATTTGCGGACGTTTTCGGGCTTTTGCTGGCGTTGTGCGGATTTTTGCGGGCGTTTTGTGCGTAATTTGTGGCGAGCAAAATTTGGAAAATCACCAGGGACACCCCCAAAAGCTTCCAAACTTGCACCACTTGAGCCCCAACTGGGCAATCAGGAATGAAGGCGGGTGTCAGCTGAAGCAGGTTAACTAAGCTAGAACGACAACACCAAATCGGAGCCATTGCGCTTCAATTTGCTTGTAAAAGGATGTGAAAGGCTTCGTGAGCTCGGGCGGTATCACTTGGCATCACAGTGAATGACGACATGCTCTTCAAGCTTCCTTGAAATCCCAACGGTATCGGTGGCTGCACCAGTGCTACATGTGTCTCAAAGTTGCATTGGCCGCTTATACGGCCCGATCCCGCTGCTTTCTGTGATTTCTTATCGTTTTAGTCGTTTTAAGTGTTTTCCATTTTTTTTATGTGGTTTATAGTCAAAGGGTTCAAACCACCCCAAAAAACTATTGTCGTTTGAGGCTCCAGGTACATATATGTACATACCTGTATAAACAACGTTGACACCGGGAATAAATTACACAGTCTTGAAGTCTTGAGGCATTTGCGATGGATTTAACATGCCCGCCGAACCTAGGCACAACGCCATTCCCTTCTTGGTGAGGCTTGTTTTAAGAAAAATCCGCGGAATCCAAAGGCAACCCGCCCATTCTAGGGTTGCGGCACCGATATGAGTGTGTGGAGGCTTTTTTTTTTTTTTACAAAACAAGGTTCTTTGAAAACACCAGGAAAATGCCCCTTCCCCCACTTTGGCACCATGTTCAAACCTAGGCTTGAGCCCTGGCGCTGGCTTGGTGCCTCGGCAGCTTCTTTGTTCGTCCTTTCGAGCAACCGGCTCAGTGCTCTTCTGCTCTGCGAGGAGCGAAATCTGCTCATCGTCCTGCACGGCTTCGGGGGCAACAAGGTGCACCCAACGTACATGCGGAAATTGGGTGGGGTCCTGCTTTTGGTGGCTGAAGTTTGGGTGGATACCTTAAGTCCTCCAGGTAAACCAACCATATTTGTTTCTTTTGGGGTGGGATTATTACTTGAGGGTGGCTTCTCTTTAGTTTGGGGAGGACGCCACCCAAGAAACCGGGGCACGCAATTTTCCTATGTCCTTTTTGGGATACAAGGGCTCATGCGTGTCTGCGTGCTTTTGTGTATGGCTTTGTGTGCTGCGCGCATATCGCTTAGCTGTACCCTATGTGAGGCTAGCAATGCTTAGATTGCGCAGATTTTGGTTTGTCTCAATCTAGGGTACATAGGGCTCCCCCAAGCTGGCTGGCTTCCTGTTGGTTCCTATTAAAACCTGGGTACCCTCAAAAAAACATCCGCATGTGAATGTGTGTCTTTCTTGAAGGTACCCTCTTTCTTGTTGTTGTTTAAGGGGAGAATCCGGAACCCCGAAGCCATTTTGGGGGGTCCCGAAGCCCAAAAAAGGACGAGCCCCCACGTGCCCCAGGCAGCCTTCACGACCTTTGCGCGGAAGCTGCAGCTTCCGCAGACCGCCGTGCTGGTGCTGAATGGCCCTCAGGCCATGAGGAAGAAAAGACACACCCATGTGGGTGTGTCTTTTTGGTGTGTCTTTTTTAGGACTCCCCCCCCGAGAAAAACGAAGGTATGTTTTTCTTTTGGGTTTCCTTTAGAAACCCAACACAAAGTAAGGCACCCTCAAAAAGAACAGCCACGTCAATTCCCAAGGCGCTGCCAGATGAACTTCTTGATCATCCTCCGGGCTTCAGGTGCGATAGACACGCTTTCGGTTGAGGTGAACTCATTGGGGGAAGCTCCTTGCTGGCAGTTGGTTCGACATGCTTGATGAAGAGACCGGTGTCACCTGGCTGCATGACTTGGATCTTGTGGATCTCATGACCGAATTTGCGAGGATTTCATCCAGCCATCTCGAGAGGAGTGCTGTGAGGCAAAGGCAAATCTGCCTTGGTTGTAGGATTGTAGTTGTAGGAGCCTCGGCGTGTGCGATCTCTGGAGGCAAGTTTGCAGCTTGGATGTTTGTATGGCATATGCCCAGTTTAGCTGCGTGCAAGTGGCACTTTGGCACAACTTGTTTTGATCGCACTTTTCAAGGTGTAGCTCTACTTTGGCAGATGGTGCACGTGCTCATCTCCTATGGCAGTCGGAGACTGATGTTCACAATTTCCGCACTCGGCCAAGACTGGATGACCGGCTGCCAGGTTGGACTCTCAATGAGCTCTTGCTCTTTGGCTTTGGTCAAGGAGGCAAGTGGAGGTTGTAACAGTTGCACTCAGGATTTAGGGGCAAAGTTTTGCTAGGAAAAGCTTTTGAGCTGACTGAAGACTTTGAGATTCGTTTTCGGCCGCAAGCTGCGGCACAAGTTCGGAAAGGCACGGTCGCTTTGGACATGGTGCTCGGGCTGCTGACTCAGGCTTGCAAGTGGTGTATTAGCCGCCTCCAAATTTGAAGTGAGGTCACCTCAAGCACTGCCTGGACAGTCACTCGCTGCAGTCATCGCTGTCATGTCCTCAGACCAACTAAAGATGTTGAAGCACCTGTTGTTGAAGCAACCTCCATTTTGGTTCCCCGCTAAAGGTCGGCGTCTGGTTGTTACACACTTCGCCCAAGCCTGCCTCAAAGTGACAAAAGGGAGCAGACTCACCGGTGACGATTCACTCGTTGAGGTGGCCAGTGAAGTGATGCCTGAAAGGCTGCTTGCCAAAAAGCCAGTTGCAGGACGCACTCGCACACTTGGCAGCACATGACTGATCAACTTATCAACCCTGGTTCATTTTTGGCAGGACAGGACGCAGCCGTCTTGCTCATCAACGGCGCCCGAGACAGGCAGAACGGAGTACGTCCACAGAGATCAGTGTAGATCTGCAGATTTTCCAGGAGCATCAGCGTCAAAGCTGCAGAGGCTTCAGCGCAATACCTTCGCCAGGCTCGACTTTCCGCGCTTCAGAGAGGCAATATGTGGGCTCCCTATTCGAATGTTTGCAACCTGCCTGACCATTCTCCATGTTATTGAAGGGCTTCGCCCTGTGCCAGCTGCATTAAGACAGAGAGAGAAAGAGAGAGAGAGAGAGAAAGTAATCTATATATATATATAATGGTACCCCGCCGCCAAATGTCGACCTTTTGTTCGGTCTTCATTTGTTATGCCAACTACATCTGACTCTTCAAACGGAAAAACACTCTCCAACTCCAGCCGTTTGAACCCTTTCTCACAGGAAAGGTCAGGGCCCGAAACCGTTTGAACTGTGTAAACCTTCTCTCAGAGGAAAGGTCTGGGCCCAAAACCGATTGAACCATTTCCCTCTCTCAGGTACAATCCCTGGAAGGGGGGGGGGGCGAGGGCCTTTCCTTTGAGAAAGGGTTTAGGTCTTTCCTCTGAGAAAGGATGTAAACGCTTTGAACGGTTCAAACGGTTTGGACCCCTGACTCTTGGGGGGGACCTTTCCTCTGAGAAAGGGTTTAAACGGTTTAAAGGGTTCAAACGGTTTGGGGGCCTGACCCTCTTTTTTGCATCTTCTGACCAAACCTCAGCTTAGAAATGGGACCGAGGTAGATCCAAGCCAACTGAAGTTCCATTCGGGCAGGGATTCGGTGGATTCCCTGGAAATCTTCGGTGTCTGAAGCTTCCAGATTGTTATTGCAAATGAGCCCTTTTTTGCTGCTTCCCCAAAGCCCAAAAAGGCAGAACGTTAAATCCCTGTAAATTCTGAAACAGTTTAAATAGGATCGCCTTTTCAAAGACTTGTTTGATCGGAATGCATATTTGAACTTAGAATTTACAGGAGGTCTCCTTTTCTTCTTTTGAATTAATAAGCAAATCATCCTATTGGATTTCCAATTCAAAGACAATCTGAATAGGGCTTCCTTTTCAACGAATGTTTGTAGATAAAAGCCCTATTTGAACCGTTTTCTATTATTGTTTTTTTGATCATATTTTGCATGGGACTTACTAGAGAATTATTTCTAGCAGAGTTTTAGTTGCAACGATAGTTTAGACCGGCGTGTTTTAAGAAGCGTTTAATTGGCATGATTATTTCAAAAACAGATTCTAAAGGGGGTCTCTTTTCTAGGATGTGTGTTTTCATCTTTAATCTAGATTTTAAGCTGAAATTAATAAGGACATGTTCCTAGTAGGATTTCTAGTTTTACATGGAAGCAAACCAGGTTTTCATGTTCAAAATTACGTCTTATTTGACATTAAATTTCAATAGTTTTCTACTGTTATTGATTGATTAGACTTTAAGTGGATTTTGATAAGGACATAGTTCTAGTAGAGTTTCTATGTCAACACACATTTAAATACCATTTTTTAGTATTTGTAGTTGGAAGTATATTTTAACGGGGTCTCTTTTTCTATCACTGAGAGTTTCATTGTTCTAATTGGAATTGAAATCGAAATTACCAGTGACACATCCTAACATAGTAGTGATTCTTGCTGCAAATTAGAGCTTCAATTGGACTTCCTTTCCCAGGATGTTTGTCCAGTTTCTAAATATAGTTTAACTAGATGCTTCGTCTGCTGCTTGCCCCAAAGCACAAAAAAGCAGAACACCCCGCAAATACCATTGAAACCAACAAAAGAAAAACATTTTTTTGGGGAGTAGCATGTATATATATATATAGAGAGAAGGCAACAATCAAGCAAACAAATCAAAAGCGGAGATAGTTTGTTCAACCAGCGAAGGCCGCATTGCGTGTGATAAGAGGCCAGCAAATGCCCAACGTATCCGAGCTTTCTTCTCCAAGGCCACGCCCAGAACTGATTCCCCACAGGGCCATTTTGCTAGGTGGTTCGGTTCCTACTGGTTTACACTGCTTAAAGCCTAAATGAACCTTTATAAGCAAGCTAGTAGAAGCAAGTGTATCTGCACCTGCCTTACTGAGATTGGCTTTGAGTTGATAGGTAGCTGTTCTCAGAGCAAAAACTTCGATCAGAACAGTTATGTAATAAGCCGCACTGTTCTCAAGCCGAAGTATTCCATGGATGTGTTGTTTCACCGTAGCAATGCTAGCCATGTCCTTTTGAAGACGACGCAGTCAAAACAAGCTGCTGCTTCCAGGATTTCGGCCATGTGAAATCAACACACCATTCCTCGCGAGGTCGCCGCGACGGCCATCCCTTCAGCAAAACTCCAGAACGCTTGGTTTCCCACGCCGCTGCAACAAAAAAAAACGCGCCAGCCTTGTTAGCTGCCTTTCAACGTCAGAACAATGAAGAAGCCAGAGACAGCCGCCAAGATTCTTGCAAATTTGAATCTGAACATTGTAAAACACTGTCCCCCCGGAGATAATATCAAATCAACCGGATTTCGAGTAACCTCAGCTAGCTTCAGACCTTTAAAAGCAATGCGTTCTCCCCTTTTTCATGAATTCCCCTTAATGAGAAGTTCCCCCCCTTGAAGGGGTATTTCTTGGGTCCTGGCACTGCGATGTACGGTGTGTCCACCGATTTGTCAACACTCCTCAAGCCTGGAGCGGGCTGCGCAACCTGCGTGGTTTGAACCGTTCGCGGAGCGGATAAATAATGGAAAAAGACCGCATGGACATGAACTTGGAGTGGGGTCCCTTTGGCGGATATCATTTACACGGGGATGTATGTCCGCCAATTGGATGGTGTCATAGTAACATACTATATATATAGCAAATAATAATTGACATATTTCCCTTCTGGGCCAGAGGTTGATGCAGCATTTTGAGGAACAAGCCATTGCTAAATTCTCAAGATGGTTTTCTAATAGACTTTCGCACGTTGTAAGTGTGCCGTTTCATCTCTGAGCTGATTTCCACTACTCCCCCCCAACACCCCCAGAAAACAACCAGGTATACCCTTTACATGTCGGCGTGAGTGACGTATATTCCGTTAATCCCCAAAGAGGTTCGGGGGACCTCCGCTGAATGGGGAGTTTTCTGTGAGAAGATGGCTCCAACAATTGGACAAAGTAATCATATGTGAGGAAGAACAGAAGCCACGTTTCAACCATTTTGGGAAGCCCTGTGTGTTTTCGAGCAGGAAAAACAAGACAGAATGTTCGGCCATCAATGCGCCAGGCCCGGGGCAATGTCCAGCCCGGGCCTTGACACGCGCAGGCGACATTTGGGCAAACCCACAGGTGGATTTCCTAGGGAAAATTACTCTGCTCAAGTGGGTGCGTGGAAGGGGAGGACCTCCAAACCGGCTTTGTTTCCTTCCCATTTGCTTTCTCCTTGAGAGTAAGGGACAAACACACATGCACACACACATACACACACATGTTGAAGCATGTTTTGCATGTTGAAACCACTAGACATCCCTGGCTTCCCCCAGTGAGATGTTGCCTCAGCGAAGCGGGGTGCCGTTCCCAGGCTGCGAGTCTTCAAGGACCGGGCTGGGGAGATGCTTCGCGGGCATCACGCCGAGGAGCCTGAGGCTCAGAGAGACTTCTTTGACCTGTGGCCATCAATTGGTGGGGGTGTTGTTTTGGAGGGTACCTGTTTTGGAGTGGTTTGAAAGGGGGGCCAAAAGGATACCAACCACAAAAGGGCTTACATGCTTTTCCACAGATGGCTGGGAGCTATTGTGGTCGAACTTCAAGTAAAGAAGGGGTGGGTGAGACTAAGAATTCCGGCCAGGTCTATGCTGATATTTGTTGAGGGTACCTGTTTTGGAGATTGAAGGGAAATGAAAAGACTGGATACCAACCACATTGGGGCTTACACCATGTTGAGAAGCCCACGTCTTAAAGGTGGGGATTCACGCGGTTCCACTTACCATGTTTCATGGGGGCAATAGCAGGTGCTATGTAACCCGCGCCAGTGTTGTTTGTGGGCAAGGGAACCGAACCGTCCGAACACGAAACGTCATTGTGACGCGCGTTTAAGGCCGTGGGCAGTTTTCTCATGAGTAGGGAGCACGCCGTGGAGAGCCCCGCGCGCTCACGAGCCGGCACAAGCGAGCTGTCAAAGCTACACATTGATCTTCCAACCCTCCCACACGTGCCTTCTGTGAGTCTAACTTAGTGGAAAATAATACACTGGACAACCTCCCCCTGCAGCGCGTGAATTGTGCGAGCAAGGGAGAGGGCGTCCAGTGGCGGTGTGCATCTTGATTGGGAACCCTGCGCTGGACATCGTGAACAAACAACTGGGCGGTTCCTTGTTTGCCTCCCTGTAAAACACCACAAACAGGATTGGGTCCCGAATGGACATGATCTCTTTTGGGATTTAGGCAGCCACTGCCGACCACTTGGGAGGGCACTCCACATTTTACAAAGCACATGACCCATAGTTTTCGGCTTGCCTTGTCCCATAGCTGACTTCGGCTAATGTCAAACGCGGTTCAGGTCAAGATGCTTCATGGAGTTTCTTTCGGACAACCTGCGGCCTGCCTGCATTGATTTGTACCTTTGTGCCACAGATGAACCGAAGCCTTCCCACAAACGTAGCATGCGGGAGGGTACCTAGAAGATGAGTTTCCCCCTTGGAAGGGCCATTACCCTGGTGGGAGGGAATGTCGCGTGACACCTGTGCAAGTCGCCGGCTTCGTTCGCAAGGCACGGCGTGGGCCGGAAGGGCAGCGAAGAAGCCATGAGGAAGTTAGGCGACAGCCTGACGTGCGCAAAGCCAAAGCCACTGGCCGGTGTTTTGCCAGGTGCGGAGCCTGTGGTGGGGCCAGTGTGGTTCACTTAGCCTCTGCAGATGCAAAGCTCTGGCAGTCTTGGGGTTGACGGGACTGCATATATTTGGTGAGTGAGACCTGATCAGTTCTCTTGAAGACTGAGGCCAAACCCCTTGGCTGGGCACCTGGTGCAGTTCTTTACTTGACATTGTTGGATCTTCCATGTGCCCAGGTTCTATCGCTGAATGAGATGGATTGACTAGACCCATCTCCCAAAAAGAGTCTCGTGCTGTTCTTGCGGGATGGGCTTGAGGGCATCTAAAAAAGGTTTGAGTGCTGAGTTGGTGCGTCCGAGAGGGGACTGGCTGCCATGACGTGTGCTTGACTGCAGCCCGATGGGACAAACATTTATCCAAGACAGTCGGTTTCCTGTACTTTGCAGCCCCTTGCGTTGGTTGCTTTATGGAACATGAATGCATCATGCTAACAATGGCTATGAGTGGATACAATGCGGTAGTCGGTTTCAGAATCGACTCCCCCAATGAGGGCATGATGAGTATGATGCTCGCGTTTAGGCTCTTAAAGCTTCCCTGCATCTTTGCCGCTAGCACAACACCCAATGGAGATGCTGCGAATTCTGGTGCTCCTGCTAACTCCTTGCCTGGTTGCAGCAAGGAGCAGCAAAAGAGGCATCGCAAAGGCCAACCTGGCCGAACACCAGCTGCACGCACTGAAGCAGGGTGTGTCCTGGGGCTACAACTGGCAAATATCTCCGCGCAGCCACTGGCACCACGCAGGCATGGACTTCTTCCCAATGGTGCATGATGGCGGCTTCCCGCGCTGGGGCGGAGGTGGCAACTTCCGGGCTTTGCTCGGCTTCAACGAGCCTGACATCCACACGCAGGCGCACATGAACCCCTGGCATGCGGCAGCCATGTGGCCGGAGGTGGAGCGTGTTGCTCGCAACCTCGGCGTGCAGAAGCTGGTTAGCCCGGCGATGTGCGGTGACATTGGCAAGGGTATGGCCTGGATGCAGCAATTCCTGGATGCTTGCAAGGGGTGCCGCGTGGATGCTATTGCCATCCACAGCTACTGGTGCAGCCTGGCGGGCGTGCAGAACCTCATCAACAGCTACAAGCGCTTCGGCAAGAAGATTTGGCTCACCGAGTTTGCTTGCGCAGCTCCTGGAGTGGACGTCTCAATGCAGGGCCAGATCAAATTCATGAAAGAGGTTGTTCCGTGGCTGGAGCAGGAAGATGTCGTTGAGAAGTATGCTTGGTTCAGCTACTTCACGCACGAGCGACCCAGCGGCAAATATGACACACCTGTGACAGTCCAGGCTATGCTTTCACACACATGTTAAGGCAGTGGCTCGCAGTGTGTTTGTGGCTAGGTGGTCGTATGGTATCACCAATCCCAATCCGGACGCCGGCCTGGTGGACTGGAATGGTGGACTTTCCGAGCTTGGCCGAGTCTACGTCAGCCTAGGTGCGGCCAACTGTGCATGTATTTGATGTGAAACCTTTGTCGAGTGGCAGCCATGCGACGTTGTAGGTATTGCTTCAGACATTAGCCGGGCTTGACTATTGTTTCAGTGTAGAACAGGGGTCTGATGAAGGGTCATGGGTTGAAGTACCCGTCCTAGTCGATGTCATAGTCGTATTTGCGGGTCGTCTTGGATCGGCTCATTGGACCAACCTTGGACCCTCTCACACTCCAAGTTGTCCTAGTTGGATTGGGCACCCCTTATCTTGTCGTTTGGGGGATTGGTCGCTCCGCAGTCTGAAAATACCCACCGGAGGGGTATGTGAGGTGAGAATGGTCGACGCCTGGCAGACAGCAACGCAACCAACGAGACGGCTGCTCTTGATGCAGACTTCAACGAGACACAGCCAGTGTTGGTCTAACCATGCAGCCGTGAGCCTTTGCTCATTCTCTTTGAATGACCTGGGCCACGCATGATGGTTGGTGAACCGGCACGGGTCGGCTGAGTGTATCAAGAGTTTGCAATAGGTGATAAGTGACAATTGAAAGTCGTGCCGCTCGTGTAAATCCTCATTTTGAGCAGCCTGGCAGTACGCTTCGCTGCGGAATTCTGTCAGCCCATGAACATCATGGCATGATCACAGATTGCAATTCAAGCTGCAGGTTTTGGCTACTTGCACGGCGCATCAGATCTTTAATGGATTCAGGTGCAATTCTCTGAGATGGAAATACCTCAAAGCTGAAGGACAATAACTTCAGCTAAGGCAAAGTTCATCCTTGTGGAGGTACAAAGCCACATTTTTCTAGATGGACTACAAAGCAGCACTCAGCTGCAAATCTGCCCTGCACATTCCGCATATTGAGCGGACCGCATATTGAGCGGACAATTCGGATGCTTGATGGATGCCTTGTTTTCGAGCGAAAATATGCTGCGGTGGCCCTAAGTATTGCAATAGTTTGCGTCTGAGCACTCACAGTTGGTTCTTGCATTGTGCTTGCATTGGATGCGTCTGAGAGGGGCGACTGGCTGCCCTGACGTGTGCTTGACTGCAGCCCGATGGGACAAACATTTATCGAAGACAGTCGGCAGTTGGTGTGGTTTCCTGTACTGTGCAGTCCCTTGCGTTGGGTTCTTTGTGGAAGATGAATGCGGATACAATGCGGTAGTCGGCTTCAGAATCGACTCCCCCAATGAGGGCATGATGAGTATGATGCTCGCGTTTAGGCTCTTAAAGCTTCCCTGCATCTTTGCCGCTAGCACAACACCCAATGGAGATGCTGCGAATTCTGGTGCTCCTGCTAACTCCTTGCCTGGTTGCAGCAAGGAGCAGCAAAAGAGGCATCGCAAAGGCCAACCTGGCCGAACACCAGCTGCACGCACTGAAGCAGGGTGTGTCCTGGGGCTACAACTGGCAAATATCTCCGCGCAGCCAGTGGCACCACGCAGGCATGGACTTCTTCCCAATGGTGCATGATGGCGGCTTCCCGCGCTGGGGCGGAGGTGGCAACTTCCGGGCTTTGCTCGGCTTCAACGAGCCTGACATCCACACGCAGGCGCACATGAACCCCTGGCATGCGGCAGCCATGTGGCCGGAGGTGGAGCGTGTTGCTCGCAACCTCGGCGTGCAGAAGCTGGTTAGCCCGGCGATGTGCGGTGACATTGGCAAGGGTATGGCCTGGATGCAGCAATTCCTGGATGCTTGCAAGGGGTGCCGCGTGGATGCTATTGCCATCCACAGCTACTGGTGCAGCCTGGGGGGCGTGAAGAACCTCATCAACAGCTACAAGCGCTTCGGCAAGAAGATTTGGCTCACCGAGTTTGCTTGCGCAGCTCCTGGAGTGGACGTCTCAATGCAGGGCCAGATCAAATTCATGAAAGAGGTTGTTCCGTGGCTGGAGCAGGAAGATGTCGTTGAGAAGTATGCTTGGTTCAGCTACTTCACGCACGAGCGACCCAGCGGCAAATATGACACACCTGTGACAGTCCAGGCTATGCTTTCACACACATGTTAAGGCAGTGGCTCGCAGTGTGTTTGTGGCTAGGTGGTCGTATGGTATCACCAATCCCAATCCGGACGCCGGCCTGGTGGACTGGAATGGTGGACTTTCCGAGCTTGGCCGAGTCTACGTCAGCCTAGGTGCGGCCAACTGTGCATGTATTTGATGTGAAACCTTTGTCGAGTGGCAGCCATGCGACGTTGTAGGTATTGATTCAGACATTAGCCGGGCTTGACTATTGTTTCAGTGTAGAACAGGGGTCTGATGAAGGGTCATGGGTTGAAGTACCCGTCCTAGTCGATGTCATAGTCGTATTTGCAAATCGTCTTGGATCGGCTCATTGGACCAACCTTGGACCCCCTCACACTCCAAGTTGTCCTAGTTGGATTGGGCACCCCCTATCTTGTCGTTTGGGGGATTGGTCGCTCCGCAGTCTGAAAATACCCACCGGCGGGGTATGTGAGGTGAGAATGGTCGACGCCTGGCAGACAGCAACACAACCAACGAGACGGCTGCTCTTGATGCAGACTTCAACGAGACACAGCCAGTGTTGGTCTAACCATGCAGACGTGAGCCTTTGCTCATTCTCCTTGAATGACCTGGGCCACGCATGATGGTTGGTGAACCGGCACGGGTCGGCTGAGTGTATCAAGAGTTTGCAATAGGTGATAAGTGACAATTGAAAGTCGTGCCGCTCGTGTAAATCCTCATTTTGAGCAGCCTAGCAGTGCGCTTTGCTGCGGAATTCTGTCAGCCCATGAACATCATGGCATGATCACAGATTGCAATTCAAGCTGCAGGTTTTGGCTACTTGCACGGCGCATCAGATCTTTAATGGATTCAGGTGCAATTCTCTGAGATGGAAATACCTCAAAGCTGAAGGACAATAAACTTCAGCTAAGGCAAAGTTCATCCTTGTGGTGGTACAAAGCCACATTTTTTCTGGATGGACTACACAGCGGCACTCAGCTGCAAATCTGCCCTGCACATTCCGCATATTGAGCGGACCGCATATTGAGCGGACAATTCGGATGCTTGATGGATGCCTTGTTTTCGAGCGAAAATATGCTGCGGTGGCCCTAAGTATTGCAATAGTTTGCGTCTGAGCACTCACAATATTTGGAGATAATTTTAGTGCTGAGTTGGTTCTTGCATTGTGCTTGCATTGGATGCGTCTGAGAGGGGGGACTGGCTGCCCTGACGTGTGCTTGACTGCAGCCCGATGGGACAAACATTTATCGAAGACAGTCGGCAGTTGGTGTGGTTTCCTGTACTTTGCAGTCCCTTGCGTTGGGTTCTTTGTGGAATGCGGATACAATGCGGTAGTCGGTTTCAGAATCGACTCCCCCAATGAGGGCATGATGAGTATGATGCTCGCGTTTAGGCTCTTAAAGCTTCCCTGCATCTTTGCCGCTAGCACAACACCCAATGGAGATGCTGCGAATTCTGGTGCTCCTGCTAACTCCTTGCCTGGTTGCAGCAAGGAGCAGCAAAAGAGGCATCGCAAAGGCCAACCTGGCCGAACACCAGCTGCACGCACTGAAGCAGGGTGTGTCCTGGGGCTACAACTGGCAAATATCTCCGCGCAGCCAGTGGCACCACGCAGGCATGGACTTCTTCCCAATGGTGCATGATGGCGGCTTCCCGCGCTGGGGCGGAGGTGGCAACTTCCGGGCTTTGCTCGGCTTCAACGAGCCTGACATCCACACGCAGGCGCACATGAACCCCTGGCATGCGGCAGCCATGTGGCCGGAGGTGGAGCGTGTTGCTCGCAACCTCGGCGTGCAGAAGCTGGTTAGCCCGGCGATGTGCGGTGACATTGGCAAGGGTATGGCCTGGATGCAGCAATTCCTGGATGCTTGCAAGGGGTGCCGCGTGGATGCTATTGCCATCCACAGCTACTGGTGCAGCCTGGGGGGCGTGCAGAACCTCATCAACAGCTACAAGCGCTTCGGCAAGAAGATTTGGCTCACCGAGTTTGCTTGCGCAGCTCCTGGAGTGGACGTCTCAATGCAGGGCCAGATCAAATTCATGAAAGAGGTTGTTCCGTGGCTGGAGCAGGAAGATGTCGTTGAGAAGTATGCTTGGTTCAGCTACTTCACGCACGAGTGACCCAGCGGCAAATATGACACACCTGTGACGGTCCAGGCTATGCTTTCACACACATGTTAAGGCAGTGGCTCGCAGTGTGTTTGTGGCTAGGTGGTCGTATGGTATCACCAATCCCAATCCGGACGCCGGCCTGGTGGACTGGAATGGTGGACTTTCCGAGCTTGGCCGAGTCTACGTCAGCCTAGGTGCGGCCAACTGTGCATGTATTTGATGTGAAACCTTTGTCGAGTGGCAGCCATGCGACGTTGTAGGTATTGATTCAGACATTAGCCGGGCTTGACTATTGTTTCAGTGTAGAACAGGGGTCTGATGAAGGGTCATGGGTTGAAGTACCCATCCTAGTCGATGTCATAGTCGTATTTGCGGGTCGTCTTGGATCGGCTCATTGGACCAACCTTGGACCCTCTCACACTCCAAGTTGTCCTAGTTGGATTGGGCACCCCTTATCTTGTCGTTTGGGGGATTGGTCGCTCCGCAGTCTGAAAATACCCACCGGAGGGGTATGTGAGGTGAGAATGGTCGACGCCTGGCAGACAGCAACGCAACCAACGAGACGGCTGCTCTTGATGCAGACTTCAACGAGACACAGCCAGTGTTGGTCTAACCATGCAGACGTGAGCCTTTGCTCTTTCTCCTTGAATGACCTGGGCCACGCATGATGGTTGGTGAACCGGCACGGGTCGGCTGAGTGTATCAAGAGTTTGCAATAGGTGATAAGTGACAATTGAAAGTCGTGCCGCTCGTGTAAATCCTCATTTTGAGCAGCCTAGCAGTGCGCTTTGCTGCGGAATTCTGCCAGCCCATGAACATCATGGCATGATCACAGATTGCAATTCAAGCTGCAGGTTTTGGCTACTTGCACGGCGCATCAGATCTTTAATGGATTCAGGTGCAATTCTCTGAGATGGAAATACCTCAAAGCTGAAGGACAATAAACTTCAGCAGAGGCCAAGTTCATCCTTGTGGTGGTACAAAGCCACATTTTTCTGGATGGACTACAAAGCAGCACTCAGCTGCAAATCTGCCCTGCACATTCCGCATATTGAGCGGACCGCATATTGAGCGGACAATTCGGATGCTTGATGGATGCCTTGTTTTCGAGCTAAAATATGCTGCGGTGGCCCTAAGTATTGCAATAGTTTGCGTCTGAGCATTCACAATATTTGGAGATAATTTTAGTGCTGAGTTGGTTCTTGCATTGTGCTTGCATTGGATGCGTCTGAGAGGGGGGACTGGCTGCCCTGACGTGTGCTTGACTGCAGCCCGATGGGACAAACATTTATCGAAGACAGTCGGCAGTTGTGTGGTTTCCTGTACTTTGCAGTCCCTTGCGTTGGGTTCTTTGTGGAATGCGGATACAATGCGGTAGTCGGCTTCAGAATCGACTCCTTCAATGAGGGCATGATGAGCGTGATACGCGCGTTTAGGCTCTTAAAGCTTCCCTGCATCTTTGCCGCTAGCACAACACCCAATGGAGATGCTGCGAATTCTGGTGCTCCTGCTAACTCCTTGCCTGGTTGCAGCAAGGAGCAGCAAAAGAGGCATCGCAAAGGCCAACCTGGCCGAACACCAGCTGCACGCACTGAAGCAGGGTGTGTCCTGGGGCTACAACTGGCAAATATCTCCGCGCAGCCAGTGGCACCACGCAGGCATGGACTTCTTCCCAATGGTGCATGATGGCGGCTTCCCGCGCTGGGGCGGAGGTGGCAACTTCCGGGCTTTGCTCGGCTTCAACGAGCCTGACATCCACACGCAGGCGCACATGAACCCCTGGCATGCGGCAGCCATGTGGCCGGAGGTGGAGCGTGTTGCTCGCAACCTCGGCGTGCAGAAGCTGGTTAGCCCGGCGATGTGCGGTGACATTGGCAAGGGTATGGCCTGGATGCAGCAATTCCTGGATGCTTGCAAGGGGTGCCGCGTGGATGCTATTGCCATCCACAGCTACTGGTGCAGCCTGGGGGGCGTGCAGAACCTCATCAACAGCTACAAGCGCTTCGGCAAGAAGATTTGGCTCACCGAGTTTGCTTGCGCAGCTCCTGGAGTGGACGTCTCAATGCAGGGCCAGATCAAATTCATGAAAGAGGTTGTTCCGTGGCTGGAGCAGGAAGATGTCGTTGAGAAGTATGCTTGGTTCAGCTACTTCACGCACGAGTGACCCAGCGGCAAATATGACACACCTGTGACGGTCCAGGCTATGCTTTCACACACATGTTAAGGCAGTGGCTCGCAGTGTGTTTGTGGCTAGGTGGTCGTATGGTATCACCAATCCCAATCCGGACGCCGGCCTGGTGGACTGGAATGGTGGACTTTCCGAGCTTGGCCGAGTCTACGTCAGCCTAGGTGCGGCCAACTGTGCATGTATTTGATGTGAAACCTTTGTCGAGTGGCAGCCATGCGACGTTGTAGGTATTGATTCAGACATTAGCCGGGCTTGACTATTGTTTCAGTGTAGAACAGGGGTCTGATGAAGGGTCATGGGTTGAAGTACCCGTCCTAGTCGATGTCATAGTCGTATTTGCGGGTCGTCTTGGATCGGCTCATTGGACCAACCTTGGACCCTCTCACACTCCAAGTTGTCCTAGTTGGATTGGGCACCCCTTATCTTGTCGTTTGGGGGATTGGTCGCTCCGCAGTCTGAAAATACCCACCGGAGGGGTATGTGAGGTGAGAATGGTCGACGCCTGGCAGACAGCAACGCAACCAACGAGACGGCTGCTCTTGATGCAGACTTCAACGAGACACAGCCAGTGTTGGTCTAACCATGCAGACGTGAGCCTTTGCTCATTCTCCTTGAATGACCTGGGCCACGCATGATGGTTGGTGAACCGGCACGGGTCGGCTGAGTGTATCAAGAGTTTGCAATAGGTGATAAGTGACAATTGAAAGTCGTGCCGCTCGTGTAAATCCTCATTTTGAGCAGCCTAGCAGTGCGCTTTGCTGCGGAATTCTGCCAGCCCATGAACATCATGGCATGATCACAGATTGCAATTCAAGCTGCAGGTTTTGGCTACTTGCACGGCGCATCAGATCTTTAATGGATTCAGGTGCAATTCTCTGAGATGGAAATACCTCAAAGCTGAAGGACAATAAACTTCAGCAGAGGCCAAGTTCATCCTTGTGGTGGTACACAGCCACATTTTTTCCTGCATGAACTACAAAGCAGCACTCAGCTGCAAATCTGCCCTGCACACTCCGCATATTGAGCGGACCGCATATTGAGCGGACAATTCGGATGCTTGATGGCTGCCTAGGTTTCGACAAAACAACAAGCCGGGTGATCTGGGTAATGGAGCCCAGGGAAGGATCGACTGGGTTACTTATGGGGGGTGTCTCATGTAAGCGCGAATTCGTTGCTGGGGGGCTTATATCGCCCCCTTGATCCAGTCATGATTTGATGGAAGACTGCTTTCCTTTTGGGGAAGCCCCCAAGGTCGACTTGCATGATTGTTGGAAGGTAGGAGTCCTGGGTCAACACTATGTTTTTATGCAAGTGGTTCGGGCTTGGGCAGGGGCAATGTGGCGCCTGGTGCATTTGCAGCCGCATGCGGCTCCCAGCGGTGGACGCGCTGCGGACTGCTCTGAGCCATGCTTGGCTCTAAGACTCGAGCAGAGAGTCAAACGAGTGCTGGGGAAACGCCAATGGCCATTATTCGTTGGCAAAGAGACACGCACGCACGCACGCACGCACGCACGCACGCACGCACGCACGCACGCACGCCCGCCCGCCCGCCCGC